>BMAW01001332.1:273582-289156 GCA_019974015.1 Nephila pilipes | reverse complement strand
CCATGGTGACGGATTCGGTGACTATTTGGCGTCTGGGCGAGAAACTTGGCGTAAAATTTAATTCTTTAAATAATTAGTTTTAATCAATTAATTTTTATTAATTATAATTAAATTATCGTATTGTAGTCGAAAACAATCGTGTACAGAAAGTTTCAGCCCCATTGAACGCCTTAACATGTGGGGAAAAAATCTTTTACAGTTTTGACTCAGACATTCAATATATGTAGAAGAAAGCTCATTAAAAAAATGAAAGTAAATGTAATAACGCCAAGTAAACGGTTGCACGATGAGTAAAAGAAGCATAGTTGAAGATTCCATTTGAAGTGGTAGTTGGAACTTTAAGAAAGAGCTGTATTAGTAAATGTATGGATAGACATGATAATAATTTTATTCATGAAGAGGACATTAATTTTAGCATTGGAAAGCATTAAAGTGATAAAGATATGCATCCAGACATTCCAATCAGTGACGGTGAGTTTAATGAATGATTCAGATCCTCGAATTCAGATACAAACTTTAACGAATTTATATGTTTGTGGTTGTTTTTCATAAAGGCCTCTTTCAAAACACACAAAACATAAATTTATAAGATTAAAATAATATTCCTTTTCCATTGCAGTTTTTATGTGCGTATCTACTGTATTCTTCTATTAATATTTCTGGTGTACGTTTTGTTATTTTTCTGTTAGCCGAGTGAAAATTTCGCCAACGTCAATTTTTTCATTTGGGTGCTGACTTTACAAACCAATAAAACAGACACTTTAAAAAATTAACTTAAATACAAAATATTTAACTAAAGAGATAAAAGCATGCTATATTTGGCGACTTATCATTTAGGTCCGGCTTAAGGAAAAGTATCTATGTTTTTGAGAGCTATTACATCCATCTAATAAAATCCGATATTCGTAATTTAACATAGAAAAAGTTCCAAAGACTCTCAGTTTATAAATAGAAGTATAAGATACCACTAAAGACCCACTGTGTAGCCGCGGCTGATGCACGTTAAATCTGTCGAAGCTCAAATTCCTCCTTCTGGCCTTGGGGAGAAGTTTGGAGACAGAGGTGCCAGATCAGATGTCATCCTCGTCACATGACCGAGGATTAAAATTTTGAGATGCGTCGCCAAAAGCCCTCGTGTTGCTTCTCAGTGCCACATTAAAAAACAATCAATTAATCTCCTGAATTAGAAGAATTCTTATCAAATGACGATAATTCATTTTTATTTAACATAAAATAGGTATTGTAAATGAAAAAAAAAAGTTTTTAATTATGCATATGCTCTTAACACCAAACAAATTTTAACAACTATAAGGGTACCTTTTAGTAATGCACAGAAAAAAAATGTCTTTCAGATTTTTTTTTTTCTTTCCCCAAAGATTTTTTTCAGATTTTTTTTTTCTTTCCGTACCTGTAAAATAAAAGTTCATGTTTGAAGAAGAGAGCTACGTATTTACACAAATAAAAATCCGCCAAAAAAAGCGTTTTATGTTTCCGACGTGGCTTTCCTTTTTCACTTACTTTCTAATAAGTCAAGCTTAGTAGCTACGCTGTGCACTTCACTACAGCGATACATGTACTGATTCATTTTGATATGGAACTTGTTCTTGTGGAGATTAGCCCTGCAAAAAGTGCAACGATTAGCAGTAAAAAAAAATTCTTTGAGATAAAACATTTTCTAAAGTTTTTATTCGTTTAAAACGAAACTCGCATTAAAAACTAAAGTAATGGGGAAAGGAATACAAGTTCGAAGCAATCATGTTACTGCTATCTTTATCGCAGAACCCTCCAAACATCTATCTGTTAAAACTTTTCAAAAAAATTAAATATAATTTTTCCAGTTTTCAAAACCTTTTAGTAATTGAAGGATGATAAATAGTCCATTTAATAATTTTATTAGAATAATAGTAATTGAAGACTCATACTATAGTCAGATAATTCTTTTGTTCCACTTTATAGCAATGGAGGCAAGAAAATCGATCCAAGTCCTAATGGTAAAAATGTAATTTAGTCCCACCACTTGGCGTGATTTTGAAAATCGCCAAATTGACGACTTTTTACAGAATAACGTTTACACAAAACATTCCTCAGAGCAGGATAAATTATAGAGTTGCCATGCATTCCGGTCATGTTGAACCAGATATTCAAGAGCTGTCACATTTAGTGATTCATCGCCAAAAGTCTTTCGTCACCAAATGGTGGAGTTAAACTACATTCCAACCATCTAAAATAATCTTTATAACATCGCCTACAATTTTTTTCAACAATCTTCCATCGAACAGTACAAAAACTTGTTGTCAACACTTTATAGAAACTTCTATTTCCATTCACAATAAGAATTGGAAAATGTCTTAAGATTTGCCACTCAACAAATAAGAAATTATAATCATACAATCTCTTAAGATATATCATGTATTTTCTTTTTAATTTGCCTTTTCAGGAAAATTTAAAGAAGCTAATGGAATGACTACTATTAATGGTGTTATTGATATTATGATTAACAGCGTATATATTGTTCTTACATCGTATCAAAATTTGGCTCTTAATACTCAGATTTAGCAAAAATGTACAACAGAATTCAATGGCCGGTAAAATCCATGAGCTTAAAAGTATACAATAGAAACAGAAAAAAAAAATCTTGAAAACTATATCAGCAATCCCAACAGCTTTATTAACTAATCTGCTATGGAATTTTTGCAATAACCAAAATTCACTAAATTTGCTATTTAATAAGTCTACCTAAATTTTAAATGTCGATACAATTTCAAATGTTTGCTCACAAGTAGAAATAGAAAACTATATTTGTTATGAAACTTGCAACGTTCAATCAACAGTATCATCATTAAATTCTAATATTGTGACATCAAGGGATCGAAAGATTTTTCTCTATATTTTAAAGTTATTGATAACAAAAGAAAAAAAATTATTTTATTTCTAATTTAAAGAAAGTTTAATGTCGAACTTGGTTCAGCTTATTCGTGATCTGCATGTATGCTAACGACAAGATCTGTATGTATGCAAGCACACCATTATCTGTATGTATGCTAACGACAACGCAATTCTTGCACGCCACGAAAATCAAAGCACTGTCGCCCAGGCACTTAAAAGGCTCGTCGCAGCACTTAGTTCACTAAATGGAAAATTGTCCTAAAAGTTAGTAAAACTGAAGCAATACTTTTCTGAACCAAAAGGGGGAAAAATAAGCACTGATATTTTCCTACGCGACTCTAAAATCTCAAGTTCAAGTAAGCAAATTTTCACAGGTTAATCCTTGATGAAACTCTCACTTTCATTTAATACGGGTTAAGTAAATTTTCAACCAGTAGCTAGTACACTCTTTCCCCTAATTTCTCGTAAAATCAAATAAAATCGCGCGAATAAAATGCTTATCTATACTCTGATTTTTAGACCTATCATTACTTATGCTTATCCTGTGTGGGGATTTGCTGTACATACGCATACTGTAATGATTTAACCACTCTCCCTCGATCTAGTAAAATATATTATAATAATCAATCGAATGTTAAGAATTAATAACACTGGTAAAAAACGAATTTTTTGAACATGGATTTTCTTTCAAACTTCACACTTTGCTCATAATTTTTTATACCTTCAATTTTAAAAGCAAAAGGGAACGTTGAATCAAATTGAATTTATTCAATAACTAGTTTTAATAATTTATTTTATTATATTTGACGTTTATTACATTGACATCTAAAATAAACACGTGTACAAATTTTTGGCTCAATTAAGTATTATGTTAATCAATTAAGTTACATGTAATTAAAATTAAAGCAAACTATAAGTTATTAAACGACGGATTTGGCTACCATTTGGCGACTAACTTGGCATAAAATGTAATTCTTTGAATAATTAGTTTTAATCAAATATTTTTATTAATTTAATTAAATTATCGTATTGTCATCCAAAGCAATCGTGTTTAGAAAATTTCACTCCATTGAGTGCTTTAAAATGTGAGAAAAAAGCTTTCAAAGTTTTGAACCAGACAAAGTTACAATGCGAGTTTAAAAAAGAAAGCATTAAAAATACTAGATAAAATCGGAAATGAACATAATTCCACAAAAGCTTTCGTTAATTTTTGCTCTTTCGGATGCCCTCCATTGCATTCAAGGAAACGTCAGTTGTCTAGATATGAGAAAGAAAGTAGAAGGCCACAGAATAATACTTTCAAGAATCCAAAAGGACTAATATAAGAAGCTTTAATGGTAATTTTAATAAATGTCATGTTTTGTTACACTTGCAACTGACTTAATGAGTTTGGGGGAGGGGAGAAAAAAAGTAATGAATAAAAATCTAACACAAAAACGTTTCAAAATTGAATAATTTTCACTTCGTTTACGATGTCTTGTTGAATTAACTATTATTAGAATAACCGCTTCTAATTGCATGCTTGGAAAGAAGTGATTAACCTTGAGCTATCGACACGAATCGAGGTCTATCAAAACACATCAATCAGCTACATTATTATTGGAAGTTATTACGCATAATCTGAACATTTAACTATTTTTTGTTATTTAAATCTACAAGTTGCTTTTGAAACTGATTGATTTTTAAAGGCTGATTAATGAGAAGCGTATGATTCATTTAAACGTTGATTTTCCATTTGATTGACAGGTAAATAGAATCACAGGAAAAGGAAATCTTTTCAAAATAAAATCAAAAGTAATATTGTTAAGGTTTCGGAAAGTAATGTGTCTGTAAACAATTTATTACAGATGTTTTACTAGTAGGTAGTAAAAAAAAGTCAATAGGTTCATATCACAACCTAATTTGAATAAGACACGTGTAATTAAATGAATGAATACGAAAAGAAAAAAAAACGAACTGCTTAAGGAAAGTATTTTTCGTCATAAGTGAATGCAATCAAAACGATGTTTGAGCTTTCTTTATTTTATACTTTTACTTGATATTGATGACGTATCGCTTATATATAGTGAAGTCATTTTGCAAAACATTTTCCTCTCCATTTTTATCAGGATTAATATGATGTCGATAATTTATCAGAATTTCATTTCAATCTCAGAGGTTCTCCTTTTAAAATTCTTCTGTATTACAGTTTCCAAAAAGACCAAATAACGAGTACAAAATTGTAACTCCGTTTAGTTTCATTCTCTACCAAAAGTACTTCTTCGTTTATTTATTTTATGGGATATAGAGCATCAAAGGCTAATATCCTCTTTAAAATACTCTTTTAATTCAAATAATATCACAGAAACTGCTTTAAGCTCTCCGTGAGGAAGAGCGTTGTCATAGAGCAAACATACAAGGTGTGACAATTAAATAACCCCGGACTAGTCTTAAAAATTAACTTTGTTGAACACATAACACAAATACCTTTTAGTTCCTTTCAACATACTCCCCTTCCCTATCGATACATCGCTGCATTTGATTTTTCCACTGTTCAAAGCAATGCTGCAGGTCATTAGGTGACACCTTCTTCAGTTCATCTATCGTTTTTGCCTTCACCTCTTTTACAGACTGAAAATGTGTTCCATTCAATGCACTTTTCCCTTTTGGAAACAGGTACAAGTCTCATGGTGCGAGATTTGGTGAGTAAGGTGGATGCTCGAGCAAAGTAATGCGTTGTCTGTCAAGAACTGTTTCACAGAGAGCGCATTGCGCGCCAGAGTGTTGTCTTGGTGCTTGATTTTTTGGTACCAGTTTTGAGCAAACTTTCGTCTTATGCAAAGCATCGGTCAAATTTTTTCTTATTATTTCTTTTTCTATGTTCCCAATATCTGACATCATCCGAACATTCAAAAGTCGGTCTTTATGCACGATTTCATTAATTTTTTTAATGTTTTCATCAGTTTTTGATATCACAGGTCGACTAGAACGTTGGTTACGGCACAAACGTTGAACGTTTTTGTGTTAGATTCAACAACCTCCCGACCTTCCGCAAATCGTTTGTGCCATTCAAAAATTTTACTACGTGACATGTAATTATATCCAAACACCTTTCACAATTTAAAACATTCACAGTTTGAGTTTTTTTTTTTTTTTTTTTTTTTAATTTCAGATTTATGCGCCGCTCGATTTTTAAGCTTATCATGATCGCGGCACTTCGGCACAACAACGTCTCACTCAAACAAGAATCAAAAACAAACTGAACCAGATAGAGGGATGGGAAAACGTACCACGTACACCGGAAGCATCAAGGTCAACTACATTCCATTCTCACCCCTCCACACCAAGCCTAATGGCTAAGGCATGCGCAATCCGATTATTTAATAGTCACATCTTGTAGATTCCGCTTATCAATAGACCCCTACGTTTGTTTTGAATTGCCTGTTGCCTACAATTGTTTTCTGCAATATGCGTTATCATTAATAATGTGCCTGTAGGCATGAAGAGAATCAGAAGATCTCGTAAGTTCTAGAAAATGGAAACCATGATTTCCTCCCCCCTAAAATAGACGTTTTAAATTTCTTGGGTTTGGGGAGAATTCGAATGGTGCCATTGTATGGACGGTAGCTTGGATTCAGGAGTGTGGTGATAAGCTCAAGTCTCATCACCAGTAACAATGTGATAAGCAACTCATCACCTGCTACTGCAAAGCGTGAGAGGATATCGAGAGCGCAGCCGATCCTTTTCTCTTGGTGTTCTTTCGTTAACATTTTAGGAATCCACCGTGAATAAGGCTTCTGGTACCTTAAAGTCACATTCACAACTTCATAAAGAGCTTCCGGTATTCTGTTATGCAATTATTTTGAACATTAGACGCCTATTAGAATGGAAATTGCTGAATCCGTTCAATGAACAAAGCCATCAGAGATCACAGATTGTCTACCTGTTCTTTTTTTCATCATGAACACTGGTCCTACATTCAAAGAAAGCAAGACATCATTTCGTTACATTTTGCCAATTCGTAATGTTCACGCATTATCACACACAAAATGTACACAGAAATTTTGTGAACAACCGCTGAATGTTCACTTTATGTGAGAAAGAAACGTATCATGGAATGCAGTTCTCATTTGGAGGGATTCTGAATTGACTCAGCCATTATTAACACGTAGTAATCGAACAAGACACTAAGTAAAAATAACGATTGTAGTCAAGGCAAACACTGAAGGTTCAAGATTATAATCCGTATTGCCAACGCGCTCACCATAACTTCTCCTTTCCCAATGTCCGCGATGTAACTATCTTTACTTTTCGAAAATGCCTCAGGTATTTGCTGCTTCTATAACTGTATTTTGTAAATTAGAACTTTCAGACTGCGATATTGTGCATGTAAAAAACTATAATTAATTTATTTTATGTTTATTTCTAATCGGTTTTGAAGAGAAAATTTTTGATAATACAAAGTTAAGTTTAAATAATTACTACACATATATAAAATTCAGAAGAAACGCATTATACAAATGAAATGTAAATAATATTTGTAAATAGTTTTTCGAAAGTGATGGACGAGTAAATTTGTGTGCTCATCCTAAGAAGCCTTGTCCTTCTGATATGAAGTCAGAGGACTAAATCTGAGCAAGAAAACTGTATGCTTTCAACAGGATTTGCATATATAATTTAATTTTTTCAAAAAACAATATTCTAGCTAGACCAATTATGAAATAAATATTCGAAGTTTCCCAAGTCTGCACTGTATGATGAAACTTGATTTAAAAGGATACGGTTCTCAAATGCTAAAATTTTAATTTTTGTTCAAATTTCCTGAAATTTAACGTCAATAAAGTTCAATACGTATTTATACGTAAAAAGTTTCTTTAAGAATTTACGAGTTTTATTACCATTATTAAATCTTTTGGTATTTTTTTCATACATATATAGCTTTCTTCTCACGATTTAAAGTTCGTAAAACAATATTTAAATAAAATTTCTTATTTAAATAAAAAAAACTCCTGAAAACTATTCATATTTAAATATAAAATGAAAAATGTGACTCTTGTTTTTTTTTAATTGAATCATTAATAGAGAAAGGTGCAATTTTTTCAGGGAATAAAAACTTTTAATAATGTTATAGTATGAAATTTTTAAATAAATTATTAAAATTATTTAAAACTCACAAGTAATTTTTTTATGAAACAAAAAATAACATTTTAAAACATGGCTATTTTACTATAATTTGAATATCCATAAGAAATTCTTTTTGAGAAAGATGAACGTAATCAATGCGAGGTTCCTTGACACAAAAATTATACTACTCGAATGAAAACCAGTCCGATTTGAGTAATTAGTTACAAATAATAGATAATTACTGGAGTAGTATTTATTTTCAATGGAAAATCTTTTACGCTAAATTTCATTATTTTTGTGTCTCGTTGTTCCCTTGAATTAAATAAAATACCTAAAAATTCATATTTGATTAATTCAGTGGATTAGATGAAATAAAAGAAGCTTAGGATATACAATTCCTCGAATTTTCTATTTAATACACAATACAGAAAATATTACAAACTCCTTTATTTTCTAAAATCTAGTCCACATCGTTTTGTGCAACAAAAAAAATGGTAAATATTTTTGGTAAAAGATTCAACAGAGCATTTTATGATTTCATGGTTTGCATCGCTAGCTTTACATAGCTCGTTCAACATGGTTTAAAATACAGCCAAATGTGTGACTTAGTCTGGGAATAGAAGACTAGAGAAGTGTGGAAAATATATCGAAAGCTGTAGTTCGACTGTACTCACTGATCGATGGCGTTTCTTTCTCAAAGGCAAGTGTAAAGAATATATATTTGCATGTTTGTTAGTTGAAATTGTTATTAATATTTTTTTTTCTCATTTTTGTATCATCCAAAAATAAACTGTTCATTTTTTTTCTCTACACCCTAGTTCAGTATAAAGTATAGTTATCATATTAAAATGTATTAATCTTATCGAGAATAGTTTTTTCTAGAAAATTATTTCAAATATAACAGGTGTCCCAAATAACTGTATAATAACCGAGATCGTTGCAAGAAAATTATTTCGAATATAGCAGACGTCCTAATTTATTGTACAATTACCGAGGACAGAAATAGAAAATTATTTCGAATATAACAGACGTTCCAATTTATTGTATAATAACCGAGGTCGTTACTAGTAAATTATTTCGAATATAGCACGTGTTCTAATTTATTGTATAATTATCGTAGACATAAATAGAAAATTATTTTTATATAGAAGGCGTCCCAATTTATTTCATAGTAACTAAATACTGTAATATAACTGAAAGTGGGTTTTAAAAATATGAATTATTTTAAAGCAATTGAAACGCTAAAAAATTTGCATTTTATAATTTTGCTATTCAAAAAATTATGGGTGTTTCGCCGAATCCGTAAATGTATTATTTATGAGATTTAAGTAAGCATGCCTCCACGCCATAGAGGAAAACGTCTACTCTTAATTTTTTGCAAAAATTTATTTTTTTAAGGATTCTGGTACATTTTCGTAATATATATAAGTAAATACATGACTAACAAATGTGCAAATATTACTTTTGATTGTTTATTGCTTAATTACGTTTGAAATGCGATTTTCTTTACATAAACAGATACATAAATTCACAGATACTTCGCAGTTATAATACGACTTCTATTGTTTTTAATTTTTTTTAAAAAAGTGATGGATATTTAAACAAGTTGTAAAGTAAGCCATCTATTACTTGAACGTTAAAAAAATCTTTTAATTTTTGAAAGAATTTTGTTTCCGTTATTTTCTTATAATGCTTAAAATAATCTTTACATGATTCTTGACATAAAATTAAATATTCGTTCTAGAGACGATATTATTTTTAATGTTTTGCAAAAAAATACCTTAGGGTATTTTTTTTCCTAAGTAAAATGTTGAATTTTCCTAAATATTTTGGGAATATCCAAACTTCCTAGACTCCTTCCTTGGTTCTGGACTGCATTACTAAACTTTCAGAAATCCCGCTTCCTTCCTAAGTCGATGTTTTACGTCAACAATTCTTTCACTAAACAAATTTACATTGGAATATCTTTTATGTTTTACTTCACTTCTTGAAAGATATGGCTAGTAGCTATTTGTTTGAATTTGATATGAATGAGTTGTTTTTGAATTCACGATGCGGAAAGTTTATTTATATGTAGCATGCATATTTGGAAAAACGAAAATCGGAAAACTTTGGCAGATGCTTTATAAATCCAGTATATTTCCATATGTTACTGAAAAATCTTGAAACGCTTGCTTTCAGAATATATGAATGTTTCAAAACATATTAACTTAAATGTTTGTTTGGAAACAAACATTTAAGTTAATATGTTTTGAATTAATATGATCAAAATAATTAAAAATAGTATATATATATATATATATCACTTTTTTATGAAATAATTTTTTCATAAAAAAGTGGTTTGTACAAAATCCATATTTCTATGAAAGATTTAATTAAATAAGGGAGACAAATTAAGAATAAAGATAATGAAGGTTTACAAAAATGAAATGAGGACAGAATAATTGATCTAAAATTCTGAATAATGCGATCCTATTTTCATTTTTTTAAAAGAGAAGGGGAGGGTTTCCTGATTACATTAAATTAAGTTAATATACAAGGGGTTATTGTAAAGTTTTAATAATTATTATTCAGAAATATCCAAGATATCAAGATGAAATTGATACTGAATAATAATGCATTCTTATGTACAAAAAGTTACAGCTATTCATGTTGATTTGTTTGGTTTCAGAAAGTCGTTTTGAAGCAACCCGCTGTATCGTAAAGTTTTAATTATTACTAAAAATAATCGAGATATAAACTTATTTGCTTATTTAATATTCTTAAGACTTTTCTTTTTATAATCACCATCCAGAATTATACAATTCTCCCAGCGTTTTTTGACCTTTCGAAGGTTTGCAATTGTAGAACTCAGCAGATAAAACTCTTCTTCAAACCGCGGGGTACTTCAACCTACGACTTCTTGAAACAAACCAAATCAGCTTGAATAGCTGTAATTATGTATGTAAGGCTAATAAATAGAATTAATTTTGCCCAGATAGTTCAGTTTCCTTGTATATACCGATCTGAAAAAAAGAATGTTTTGTATTCCATGCGAGCTTTACTTTAATCCAATGAGAATTTTAAATATAAATTTCTCATTGTCTCGGTACATTTTATTGAAAGTTAAGTCAATTACTGGTGCAAACAGGCATGGGAAGACACAGAAAAACGAGGAACAGAAACACATGTTCACAAATAAACTTTCCACTTAATTATATTCTTTATTTTTCTTCTATACTTTAAATCAAACAAACTTTCAAATTTCTATGTCAAATTGAAAAAAAATACGTTTCCAAGGATTTTTTTTCCTCAAATGTTAAGGTCACAAATAGTAGCATGCGTTATAAACATACAAGAGAGAAAGAATTCATATTGATAATGTAGAGGCTTTTCTATCTTAAAATCCATTCTAAATATCGGTCTTACTTTTAAACACTAAGCAAAGGCAGACGCAGAGCAAAATGCTGCTATTTTCTGATTTTGTTCCTAGCATTATTTAACTGTAATACATCTTGTAATTTATGACGGCGATCCCTTTTTGAACTAAGACCTACAACGATCAAGTAGATCACCACTTGACACCATTCGCTGGATATCAGAGCTCTCTGAATAATTTCTGAATTAATGTTAGTATAAGTGGGACACGATGGCAATCCGATACCGGCGCGCTTGCATCAACAGAGCAGCAGAGGCATTGAGTCTAGATCTTTAGGAACCTCATATGGAATACAAGGAGTAATTAAGCCATTCTTTTTTTTTTTTTTTTCGTCCCTTCTGAAAGAGTGTTGTCAGAAATTTTTAACAGCACGTCAATGTTTTCGTAACTCTTAACTTACATCAATTCCCTTTCCCCCTTAAATCAGTATTCACTAGAAAAATTTTAAGGTAAACGAGTCGTTAAAATACATCAGATTTTTCGTTTTTTCAAATTTTGATGAAAAATTAGTGAGCGTTTCGCTGATTCTGTAGATATACAATTATGAAAATTTTGTGACGACCACCTTTCACTATTTAATTCTGCTGCCCTCTTTCCTAAGCCCAGTTAATAATTATTAGACTCCAATTGAAGATACGTAAGAGCAAGTTAAAATACTTTATAATAATCATTGTTGAGTAGATAAGGTCGCACTCTCTCGAATCTTACTGAACTCGTCAAATTTTAATTAGGATCAACTAATAAAGTCTCAGCTTACCAATTCACTCGTTCTGATAGAGCCATTTCTCGCAACCAGCCGATTCTTTTCTTAATACTTAAACTACGACTCGCTTCAATTCGAAAAATTAATTGCAATGCTTTAATACAACTTACAAATATTTATTAACCTGACGTTATCTTCTATGTCCTTTTTACTTTACTTTCAATTTTATTTCATTTATATATCATGATTTCTAATTCAATTCATTGCACTTCTAGCTTCATCTAATTTAACTTATCACGTTTTGTTATGGTTGAGACGCGATTGTAATTTTATGCAATTTATTTATGTAAAATTTCTATAAGGTCCTAAGATGTTAATGAAGAGAGAATTACGAATAGCCCAACGTCTAAAATTGATAAGCTGTCAATTTGATAAGCTCCTCCTCTCTTATGTCTGGAGCATGTATGTCGTATCAGATTTTCCTGTAGAATTTTAAAATGTATCAGAATTTGAAATCCATTTTATTTGGGAAGTATCAGGTATATTTAAAAGCTTTGAGTTTTTGACGCGCTTTGCATATTGTTGCAACTCGGTTGAGGTTAGGAAATTTACATAATACTGCAAACATTTTTTTTTTCATATGGGCATGAAATTTTATAGAGGGTACGCAAATTAAAATTGGTCCGGAAAATAATTGTAATCTTTGAGTCATGTTAACGAATGCACTTTACAGAAAATGCTGGAAATAGCCACTGGTGACGTCGATGCAACAACAGGTTGCTGTCACATGTCTGTGTATGCTCATCTCCCGCATGTTCTATTCCGAGTTCTTTGCTGTGTCATTACGTGTGTGGGAGTGAGAGACACAGACGTGTTTAGTGTAGGATTTTAACATTCGAAAAGCGGGACACCATTGACGGGGGGGAGGGGTCTTGATTAAAAATTTGGTGCCTAAAAATACTTACCTTTGGTACCTAAATAAATTACTTATCTTAATCATCTGAATAGCATATTTGTTGACATCACTTGTTTAATTAGCACTAGCACACAGTACGATGTGTATCGTATAAGAGACAGTTACAAATCTTAATATGCAAAGGCGTTACTTCGTGGAGGCCAACAAACTCCTTACACCCTGGCCCTTCTCCTTTCTAAAATCCCCCTCCCCCGTTTCAACAATGTTCCAAATGTTGCTAGATCGCTAGCGGAACATGTCACCATAAGAATAAAATCTGTGGAAGTATACAAAGTGTTCTCTCTTCATTTTACAGCTACAAAATGTTTTCATCGCTGCCAATGCCGAAAAATGCCACTGTTCATTAAGTCCAAATGATGGTGGTCGTATTCTCGCAACTGATCAAGGCGAACTTTGATAAACAGTTCCTGATAATCAGTTCTCAACAATTATTTTTATTATTAAAGTTTAACATTATAAAATTTACAAAAATAATATAAAACTCATATCAATAGCCATGAAAGCCGAATACCGTATATTCTCTCACGGTTCTCTCACCGTTCCCTAGCTTGTCGTGCATTCTTTCTAAGAATCGGGACTTTCTTAAAACCTCGCGGGACGTCTGGTCACCTTAGTTTAGTGACCAGCTGCATGCAGTACAAAATAGTGCGCTCGATGAACTGCACGTGTTCGTTGTAGAATGCTATGAGAAGCATAATTCAATAGTAATCCCACACTGCAAGAACTGCATCAGAATGTTTAACACGCAATTGCTGCTGTTCTTCAAGCATTGCTACGCACGTCTCACGGTTTGATAAAGCAAGCACAGAACTGCATAGACTTCGACGGTGGTCATTTCCGGGTGTTCTATCGTGGGCAGTTCTGTTCACCTTTTCTCTTTGCGCTGGATCGGGATTTCTGATGAAGTTGATAAGATATGCTTCAGAAAACGAATCTGAAGTATGTTAACATATAACAATGCTTATTTAACTCGAAATACATGGCAGCCAGTAACGAAACTCGGTAGTGTAATACTTATGATAACAATTTCTTTAATAAATGTATTTCTCCTAATTCTGAAAATATAGGTATGTTTTTATAATTGTTGGAGCCCGGCTCCATTTTTTGCTCCGGCTCTTTGTTTCGTATAAAAGGATTTGCATAAAACGGCATTTCTTAAGAGTCGTATCAACCTTATTATATAGGCTTTGCCTGCGTACCATTTTCTCCATCCTAAATATTTATTCCATTTATATTATAAAATATTGCATACTGCATTGATTTTTTGAAATAATGGGGAATTATGTTTATATCCATTACATTCTTTCTAAAAGTAATTTTTCTCAAGGTAAAGCATTTTCTGTAACACAATTCAACGATTATTTATTCTTTTCCTTATATACTTTTGCCTTTATATTCTCATTGATATCGAATTAGACGGAGAACTTGCATTTCTTCCGAAACTATTTCCTCGGCCATTTTCATTATTTCCTTCGCTCTCGTACGGCTTTATTGACATCCCTTCTCCGGGGAGAAGGGAGAGCTTGATTAATGTGAGCAAATGAGAATTCCCGAAGAAGTATTTGGTAGCATTTATGGACGGAAAAATAGTTTGGCATTTTAATTTGATGAAGAGGAATTTCATTGGCATGTTAAGATGGGAGATTCTGTTTTTCATTTCATTTAATAATATCTTATACATTAATTTAAAAGTTTGTTTGTTTATCCTTTAAACAAATCCTCCTTTCCAAACCTTAGGGTTCTCTACTATCGCGTGGATTATCAGAACACTTTCACAAGCAGAAAAAAAACACTTTCAAATTTATTTTTTGAGTTATTTTTCATACCCAACTCTCTTTTTATTCACTATTTTCCGTGTTTCCCAGTAGATGTAGCGATATTTCCCGAGTTTTTCCTGTTCAAAAGATATGCATTTTAATAAGTATTTTTAACACAATTTAAGTATTTGAAATAAGTTAAGCAATAACGGAGACACATATATTTTTGTTCTTGGTCAAATCTGTATTAACCCCTTCCCGTACTTTAACGAGTCAGACTTGTAATGAAGATTTTAACCCAAACATGAATAGCACGAGCCAGTCTCGTGGAATGAAAACTAGGCCAAACGTAAACATCACGAGTCTGACTCGTGGAAGGATTTTTTGCCAGTCACAATCGGTATTTTGTTTTTACCAATACGCCTCGAGTTTTGGTGATGATTCTTACTATCTACGTCAAAAGAAAATATACTAATGGTTTTGTACTTCAGTTTTTAAAGCAAAATTTGATAAACCCTTACAAAATGCAAGGTACGAAACGTTTACAAAGAAGCAATGATAACGAATCCAGTGATAGTGACGTGTTTGTACCAATCAGAAAACACATAAAGCGTTTAATTATAGATGAGAGTTGTGAAGAGGATGATAACGTGCGTCAATCATGTGTATCATGGATTTGGCGGCAAGTGAAAAACACATCAATAATTTGGAAATATTCTGAAATTAATGAT
>BMAW01001332.1:262791-273572 GCA_019974015.1 Nephila pilipes | reverse complement strand
AAATTCATGTTTGTTTATTCATTTCGATGAGAGACAATAAGGAAACATATTTTGAAGGAGACAAAACAAGAGTCGCAGCTACGTCGTCTCGATTTCAACAGAACAGAACAGAAGAGGCAGAATTTTTCCTTATCCTCGTTTTTATAGAAGGGATTTCTCCATTGCGCGTGATAGCTCACGTGGTATAGGATGTAGGGATTCTGAGGGAGTTGAAAGCCTCGAAAAGCCTAGTACGGATTATCCCTAGAGATCTCCGATCTTGAGAACCGCAAGTTCAGTTTTTTTTCCTTTTCTGTGAGCACGTGATGGTATAAATTAAAGGATAATTTGGAATTCGATCACAAAATAGGAATGAACTCTACTTTTGAGTTTGAGAATGAGAAAATTAGAAAATTAAATTATTTTTATGTGAGATCATTTTTAAATAAAAGTTGAATCATTATATGTGCTTACCTTCTAGGTTATTTTGCAAAAAATTTTACTTCCTTTACAAATTTACAGAGTACTTCTAAACATTCTATACATTGAAATTAATTACAATTTCAAAAATTAAATTTAATAAAAAAATTTAAAAACTAAATGTGATTCAAATTTATTAAACTTTTGATACAAGCACTGTGCAATACTTAAAAATTTTGTGAGTGTATTAGAAAATTAGGTTTAAAATATAGAAAATCAGCCCACAGTGCACAAAATAGCAGCACTATGGATCAAATAATATAGATTTTTAGTAAAATTTATTAAAACACACACATTTAAAAAGAAATCAAATGCAGATATTTTTTATGTATGGCGTGTGTGGTACGTGTGTTTACAATTTTAAAATCTAATTTTCTAATGTTCTATTTATCATATTTTCCTAAATAATATATCTATGGATTCAGAACTTCGCCTTTTTATTTTTAATAGCAAAATAAAAAAAAATAATAGAATTACTCGTTTTCACATGTGATGTATAAAACATTAAACGTAGTTATTTATAGAGCAATCCGTGCTGCAAATCGAATATCTGAGTTCACAATTTCTTCCATATTATATAAGTTCCGCAGAATCAAGGCAATAAAGTACAAGGAAGTAAAAACAAAATCTATAAATATTCATGCGAAATGAATATTGATATGATTACGAAAGGAAGGTGTGTGCTACACACACAAAAACATCGCACGGCAGTTACTGACACGCTTTCAGTGGAAAGTTAATGATTATTTTTCTTCCTACACTAATGAATTGAAACGCACATGAACAAAATATCGTAAACACTGTGTTATGAGTGCTGAGCTTTCGTTTGAACTTATGGTCTAAAACGGTTTCTCCTAAAACAATCTTTCAAAACTTCTGTTGTTTTATTTCCATACGTCTTCCCAAATAAGAAATTTTAATGACTTTTGATCAAGATTTAAGATTTGCATGCTTTGAAAAATGTTTATTGTAGTGCTTTTCAATTTATTATTAATCTGTATCCATACAAATGACGTCCTACACCAAGAGCGTAAGCTTAGAATATGTGCAAATAGCCGAAGCGCGTTAAAATTTTTTTAGCCACCCAAGAGGCTATTGTTTTAGTTAACCCAAAAATGTCGTAACTCATCACTTTTCAAAAATTAATCTTGTTTCAGCGTATATTTTTTATGCCTGTTTTCACCAGTAACGAACTTAATTTTCAAAAATACGTCATAATAAGTTTCTCCTGAATTTCTTATTGGATTGAAATAAAATATATGTAATATAGGTCTGATGCCTGCTTTCACCACTAACGAACTTAATTTTTAAAAATATGTGGTAATAAATTTCCCCCAATTTCTTCTTATTAGATTGAAGTGAGAAACGAATATAAAAATTAAGCATTTTATTTACTTATCGATTTATGTAAAAAAACCAATCACATACTTCATATCATCAACTCTTCATCATTATAAATTTAAATCATATGCAAACTGGAATCAAGATATGACTGAAAATAAGTAACATTATTCAGAATTTTAAGATAGCTGTGAGGCAGCCTTTTTTTTTTTTTCCCTCGCCACCTAAGGAGCGATTGTTTCAGGTGGATCACTTTTGACGTACCAGTTCCCTTTTCAATTTTTTATCCGTTTGCTTCAATTTTAATTACATTTAGCTTAAACATAATCAGTTTAATAATTTATGATTTGCTTTAATTTTAATTACGTGTAATTGATATAATTATCAATTTAATAATTTATCGTTTCCTTTAATTTTAATATCGGAAAAGTTTATCATTGTCCATTTCTCGATATTTCCCCATTTACTTTAATTCTTATAAAAATTGAGTAATTTATTTATATTTATAAAAAAACGCAACTTGGGTGGCTAAATCTGTAGTTTGCAGAACTTTGTATAGAACTTTCTTTTTATCTGTAGCACAATCAGTCTGATCGGCGTTGTACGGAGAAAGCGCGTGTAACACGGAATTGCTCTGTAAAAATAAGTTGGTTTTTTTTTATGTTATGTGAATGTGCGCGCCATAAACAAAAACTGAAAATAAAATATTTTTAAAATGAATTGGATTTCCTAAAAATATTTTCCACTACGCCATTGTAATACTGGCTAAGTTGAGCTGTAAATCCTATTTACATGTTGCAAAAATACAACTAAGCGCATTTTTAAAGCGGTGTTTCATTGCAATTCGAGCATAATTCGGTAATCAAAATATGACCACGAAATGCATAACACGTAACGTTCTGCGCTACATAGGCGATTAAGTATTTTTTTCATATTTTAAGATAAATTTGTTTTTTACCGAAGGATAATAAAAATTATGAGTATTTCATTTTAATTTATCACAAGAAATTTTTATTAAAAATTATATAAATTAGAATTTGTAAATTTATTTATTAATTTTTAAATTAAATTAGAAATTAAACAACATGACTTTCTTTAATGTATGCTTATGGGGCTGGATCGAAACTTTTAAGCTTAGAAATGGTATCGCTAGACTAAAACATTTAAGAACCACCGATTTAGAGACGTTATTTTCAGTTCCGTAGTCCGTGGTCAACTTAATGATCAAGGTCGCGAACTCGCGGCCAGGGCTGCTTTCATCGAGTCGTGGGTTCGAGCTATCTGAAGACCCATTGTGTAGTGGAGATGATGCACGTTAAATCTGGTCGAGGTCTAAAGTCCTCCCTTTCGTGAGTTGTGGAAGTTTGGAGAGGTAGGTGGCAGCTCAAATGACGTCCTCGTCACTTGACCGAGGTTCAAAAATATAAGGTCCGTCGTCAGAAGCTCTCTCTCATTGCTTCTCAGTGCGATGTTAAAGAAACAATCAATTCACAGTCCAAAGAACAGAGGTGCTTCGCAAAGCCACTTCGTTATAATGGGGGTTTCTCATGCGTATGTCCCTTCAACTAACCTCTTGGGACTTTTATATTACGCTATTTGATTTGAGAACCTCGACTTGTGAATGAACCATGTATTACGTGAATTATAATTGAAATATTGAGATATAGTGAAAGAGACTGATAAGATAGTCTTTATAAGCCACTAAGAATTTAAAAGAGAAAAGGAGGTCAGAAGGTTTGGACTACGAGATTAATACTGCGCGTACGAAGAGAATGATGTAGATTTAGTGGCGGACTCAGACCTACCTTTAAAAGAGGTTGATTGAGTGTTCATTTCTAATTATCTTTTGTAGTGCATGTGTGGGTCATGATACGCATTTGATTATTCCTAAAAAGAATAAACGTTGTTTAACTGTTTGATCGTCTGATTATTTAGACTGACTCTTGCCAGAGTGAACTTTTGTGACTTCGGATAGAACTAGTTATCGACAGAAGTGATACAGTAGAGTTTTAAAGTATTCTCCTAAAAAAAATATATACATTTAAAAATTATTATAAAAGAAAAATCAACGCATTGCAAAATAGTTTTTGAAAGAAATCGTGATCAGCAAATCTGAATGAAAATCAACAATTCAAATCCTCCTGAAAAATTCTGAATCCCTGTTAAAGATTGTGACATTAGGTTCTATGCGACCTTCCCGTCAACGAACTCTGAATTTCTTTCTGATTGTGTTAAAGTTCAAAATTCCTCTCAATGAATGAAATGTGATCTAAGTAGATTATAATGGGGGGGAGGTAATGAAAAAATAGAATTGAGGTGATGCATATGTTGGGGCATCGTAAGGTTTTGTTGCTAAGAAATAACCGAGATATCTGGATAAAATTTATTCTGCATGTTAAGGCTTCCGTTTTTTCCTTGTGTTTGGTTTAATTAACGTCGCACTAGAAGCAGCAAGGGCTACTGGAGATGGACCTCGTAATTTTGAACCTCCGACAAATGACGAGAACAACACCTGAGCTGGCACTCCCTCTCCTAACATCCACACCACGCCAATGGGAGGTCTTTGAGTCCCGACAGATTTAAAGTGCATCAGCCTCAGCTACACGGCAGGTTTTTAGTGGCATCAGGCTCAAGCCTATGACTCGATGAAACCGCCGGCCACGAGTCCACTGCCTTATCCACTAGAAGGCTTCTGTCTACGGCCCATTTCGATTTCGTGGACATAAAGTTAATCCTATGGAATTACTACAACCGTCCTCAAATCTATACTATTTTATCTATTTGAATGCAATATATTGTATCCTGAAAAGCAAAAAAGAATGAAGATTTCTGAGGAATTACACCCCCCCTCCTCGAATTTTGAAAATATTTTAGAATATTTTTTTAAAGACCGATATAATTAAAATAGTGATAAAAATAAATTTTTTTTGAATCGGAGGGAAAATGTGATTTCGCAGAAACTTTCATTATATTTTGCTCTTTCGAATGCACTTTTTACCATTGAAATAAATAAAATAATGAAGATTTGAGGACGGTAGTAGCAATTTGATTGGATTAACATTACGTTCATAAAATCGAAATGGTCGATAGGCGGAAGTCTTAATTGATCCAAATGTGCATAATGTTGTAAATTATAGCTTTTCATATTGATTTATTTGGTTTCAGGAAGCCGCAGCAACTAAGAGAATCGCAAAGTTTTAATTAGTTATTATCCGGAGGTATTCCGAAGTTTTAATTATTACTGGTAATGATCGATACAGAAATGATCGATTATTTTCCATCGTTTCTTGACCTTTCATTGCAGAACTCGTCGGATTGTATTCTCACTGTTGCGCATTTCTTCAATCTACGGCTTTCTGAAACAAAACAAATCAACATGAATAGCTGTAATATACATTATGCTCATAAGAATCAATTATATGCGGAATAAATTTAATCTCGTTTATTTCTGAGTTTTTAATAAAACTTTACGTTAACCCCCCTCGTACGGTTTGTCCTTGTATTCATACATTGGTAATCAGTTATAATTATTTCATTACATTTGTCAAACTTCTGTTGTAAAATATTTTTCTCGTGTATCATTTTTTGTACTGAATACGAAAAGCGATCTTTCATACTACGCATTTCTTATGAATTGAAAGTTAAAATGGAATATTCCAATTTTAGTTCGGTTTGGTTTTATTAATGTCGCACTAGAAGCAACACGAAGACTATTGGCGACAGACCTCGTATTTTTGAATTCCCCTCCCCCCCAATTTGGAAAGAAATCTCCTATTTGAAACCCCAGGTCGAAATAAAAATGTACATTAATTCTTGTGACGATGAAATTTAAAACTTATATCCTGTTTTATTTGAACCAAAACGAGGTACTTAGTATTGCTGCCCACGTATAACTACTCCATAACTGGCTTCAAGCGGTTTAGATATCTACCCCATACCAGTAACCACATTCATGCTGGAAAAGAAAACTTCGCCACCGGTATACTAAATCCAGCTTTGGGGCTGGGTTCGAAAAGTGTTTTCCACTTGTCCGCTGCACGAACGGCAAAGTAAACATACGCTACCGTAAAAGAAACGAGAGTCGGCACCTCCTCCACCCCTTCCCCACATCATACCCTTTTCTGATAAAAACAAAGATAAGTGTGTCGAGAGAGTGAAGCGAGTGGGAGCGCGTGTGGGAAGTCCGAACAACCAGTTTGCATTGGAAGAAAGAGAGAAGAAAAAAAAGACAACCATAAAGAAAAAAAAGTGGGTAAAAATGGCTTACTCAAGCGTGGCATTATAACACTGACGTCCTTGACAGTAGTTGAGCTTCTTCACGTACAACTTGGAATTCTTCATCGTTAACGGGGCACATAAAAGGATTCATCATTAAATGCTTAATGCTCATCAGCAAGACGTCGTTAGGACTTTTGAGTAAAATGTCTTTCAAGATTATTAAAATTGTTCTTGTAAATTAAGAGTAGTTGATGAAGAAATAAATAGGCTCTCGGAACGCTTAGATTGTACATGTGAAACTAACGGTTTCAGTTCGTTTTGGAATTTTTCGTAATGTAAGTTGCTGATATCGAATTGAGAAAGAAAACCTAGGTTAATATTAACTCTTTTTTTTTTTCCGTAACATAAAATTTTTAGAAAAAAAAATGATTGCAAAGAACTGTTTTAGGAGTAATAAAAATAATTTAATTCGAAAATAAATACTCTAACCTGGAACTTTAATTCCTCGGAAGTGATCTATCGTCTGCTGCGGATTCCTTACAATGAAATTAAAAATCACTGTTTTCGAATTTACCATCGATAAGTTCTTTTTCTTCTTGATGATATAATCAGTTTTTTATATATCATCAAAATGCTTCAAAATCATTACGGAATCATTACCATAAAACCAAAGGTCATTATTATTTTTTAATTTATCATTGATCAGTTCTTTTACATCTTGATGATAAAACTTGTGTTTTTTAATTCCTTGTGTGCTACAGAATCTTTTAATTATAATGATCATTATAATTAAAAGTCTTCTTTCGAATTTATAATTGATCAGTTCTTTTTCATCTCACGAAATTTTTTTTTTTTTTTTTTTTTTTTTTTTTACAAAGTGTGCTACGGAATCATCTCGATTATTGTCTCTTCTTTCGTATTTAATTATCCTTTTTCTTCCAGATGATATAACTAATATATATTTCGTCTGCTATAGAATCTTTACAATAAAATTAAAAGCGACTACTTTCGAATTTATCACTGAGTGATTAATTCGTTTCATCCCGATGATAGAACTAGTTTTTTTAGTAAAAATAACAACGGGAAAAAATTTCTCGAAGAAGAAAGAGAATTTTAATTTAAAAAAAAAAAGGATTGATTCTTCGAAGATGAAATTGTAATGTAAATCTTTTGGTCTTCTCTGGAATCTTTACAATAAAATTATAGGAATGAGAAGCTTCACATTAATAAATGAATGAGTAGTATTATCTTTTTAAAATTACTGTGATATTTTGCAAAAATAAGTATAGCTATTTCAATGTAAGTTTTCCCGGTGAATTGTTCTTTTAAGAAACATGAAAATTACTAGAATTAATTCCATTAAAAATACATGCGGTATTATGCAGCCTGTGATTTTCTTACATTGTTCTCATTATGAAAATATTTAAAACTTTGAAATCTATTTGACATATCAGAGAAAGATTGGTATTTTTCGTGCTTAATGCAATAATGAATTGATACGTGTCATTTTTATTGGCCTTATTACATTACTAAAGACGCAAAGATTGTCAAATAGGTTTTAAAAAAATAAAGAATCAAATTTTCATTGAGTGATTATTTTTTAGATAGAACTAAGAGCGTAAACGGTTCCCATGCGTTTTCCTTTAATTACCTCTGGGGCTACTTTCCTATGATGTCTGATATGATTTATTGTTTTATAACGTCACACTCAGAAGCAACCAAGGGGTATTAGTGACGGTCCTCGTCATTTTGAATCTCGGCCAAATAACGAGGACGATACCTGAGCTGGCACCTCTCTTCCCAAAATTTCCACATCACGCTTACAAGAGGACTTGGACATTTGACAAATGAAACGTGCTTCAACCCCTTATACAGCGGGTCTTTCGAGACCTCATTCAACTGAAGACTCGCCATGCAGGGGGGCTGATCTTCCTCAGGATCGTCCTCATTACTCGACTGAGGTTCAAAATTACTAGGTCTATCGCAATAGCCATCGAGTTGCTTCTTAGTCAAATCAATCAGTCAAATTAAAGGGTCAATCAATCGAAAAAACAGTGGTATTATGACTCGAACCCACGGCTCGATGGAAACAACGCTGACCGCCAGCTCTTTTCCATGACCACTCGACTAATGCAGGCACATGTTTGATTTGAGAACTTAGCCTTGTGAAAGAACCGTGATGTATCTAAATTAGTTTTAGTATAAAAGAAATGCAGTGAATTGAAAAGAGAAGGAGATAGAGGAATTAGAGAGGTTCATAGATACACTATACTGGTTCGAACAATTGTGAGACGATATACTGAGAGTGTATACTTGACTTTGATGGCTAGAAATCCATTTGAATCGAATGTAGCGATTTGGGGTCGTCTGCTTAGAGTTACCCATCGAGTAGAATTCCTTATTATAATTTTTATTTTTATTTCAATGTTTTGCATTCAAAGTGAAGTTAAATTGATTGACGATTTTTGGCTGATTATTATTGTGTCATTGTGCTTCTTAAACAGAACGAAGACAATTCGTTACGTGAATTAACAACATAAATGTACGAGCATATATAAATTTCTAAAAAAAAAAAGAACAATAAAGTAATTTCAAGAAATTAATCAATCTTTTTTTTTTTTTTAAAGTTTTGACAATCTTTTTGTCCCATTTTCGATCACTACACAGTGAATCTAATAAAAAAAAAATTCGAACAGTAGGTACATGGCAATGTATAAGAAATTAATGAGCAATATGTCCTTGTCCATTGTTCTGGAGAATCAATGCGCTTTCATTTTCTAGATACATCGAATACTAATTAGTTTGATTACTGAGAATTGCCTTGCAGAGATAAAAAAAAAAACATGCTAATTCTTAAAAGTCCGACAAATTGGTCCTTGCTTTAGCAATTTTACGGGGAAAATTTATTTAAATTCATTGCAGATAAAAACACAATTTTCCACTTAATAAGAAATCTAGAAGCAGTTTATGGTTATTATTTCAGTTACGAAATGTCAATTTTGAGGCTTTAAATACATTTTTTTTCTTTTTGAAAAATTTTTAGATATGCATTTTGACATTAAGCGAATGGTATATTTTTATGCCTCTACTGTTTATATGATGGGTGCTATATATTTTTTAAACAAGTTTAAAATATTTTAATCAATTTTAGCGTTCATTAAAAATTAGGGTAAATTTGGTTATACAATATTTCGATGCAAAAAATAAATGCATATGTCTTAAATTCGTCCGTAACGCTCATTTTTCATTATTAAACTCTAGCGCCATCTCTTAGTCAAATATATTAGTCAATGACCACAGAACTCCAATCGTAGACATGCAAGAGCAAAACAAAATACTTTTTAACCACTAAGGAATAGATAAGGCCACTCTCTCCCGAATCCCACTTAATTCGTCAATTCTAGAATATGCTCTAAAAATGAAATAAAAGCTCACCTAATCACTCGTTCTGATTCAAACATTTCTCACAAACAACTCTTTTCTGGGAGTCACTTTAATCCCAAAGATTAATTGCGATGTTTCAACCCGATTCATAATTACCTATTAGTAAGTCATTATCCTCTATCTCGGGCCGCGGTAGCCTAGTGGTCAAGGTCATGGATTCGCGACAGGCGGTTTTCGTTCAGTCGCGGGTTCGATCCTTGGCCGCCAAAGACCCGCCGTGTAGCCGGGGCTGATGCACGTTAAATCTGTTCGGGGCCCAAAGTCCTCCCGTTGGCGTGGTGTGGATGTTAGGAGAGGGGGTGCCAGCTCAGGTTTCGTCCTCGTCACTTGACCATGGTTCAAAATTACGAGGTCCGTCGCCAATAGCCCTCGTGTTGCTACTAGTGCGACGTTAATAAAAACTAAACTAAACTATCCTCAATATCCCTTCATTTTCCTCTAATTCTATTTCATTTATTTATCATTAACTCCGATTCAATTGGCACTTCTTGTCATCAACTAATTTACCTAACTATGTTTCATTTTGGTGGGGGAGAAATTGTAATTTTTTGCAATTCAAATTACTATAAAGTCTCCAAGGCTGGTGAAGAAAAAATCTCGAATAACCCAGCTTTACACGTCCTATAATTTAGAAAACGCATATAAGCAAATTTTTATACAATTATTGTTGTTTATTCGGGAGCAGATATTAGTATATAAAGCTCAAATTTGTTAGTGAAGTAATCTTTAATAATCAAGTTCAAATATGTGTGTGCGTTCACTTTCATGAGAATATTTAATTGAAAATTGTGAAATACTAACGTTGATTTGTAAGGTTTCAGAAAGCCGTAGAAAGTTTTAATTATTACTAAAAAAAAAGAATAGGAATAGGAAATTTATTTTTATTTATTATTCTTCAGACTTCTCTCTACGTAATCACCATCCAGAATCATACGTTTTTCCCAAAGTATATTTTTTCTTGATCTTTCGAAAGCCGTCATTAGGTAGAACTCAGCAAATTGAACTCCATCTTCTCAATACTTCGGATTATTTCAATCTACGATTTCCTGAAACCAAATAAATGATTATTAATAGATATAATTTACAACATTATGCACAATTAATAAATTTTATCGAGATATTTAGACCATTTTTTGCAATAATTAAGCCTTACTGATTCCTCATCTTATTCTTATAGATAACAAAACTGACATTGAAAATAAAATTCAATGCGTTCTTAACTGAATTTAAATCCTAAATTCAGTTAAGAACGCATTGAATTTTATTAAAAGTTAGTTAACTTTCAAAAGTTTTTTTTTTTTTTTTTTTTTTTTTTTTTT
>BMAW01001332.1:245910-262766 GCA_019974015.1 Nephila pilipes | reverse complement strand
ACCCCAGAAAAAAAAAAAAAAAAAAAAAAAACTTTGAGAAAGTTAACTTCTTTTTAATAAAATTCAATGCGTTCTTAAGCAATTTAGGATTTAAATTCAGTTAAGAACCCGTGGCTATTATCTAATTCAATTTGTTTTATTTATAAGGACATAAGATGAGGAATCCAGTAGCTAACTAGTTGCAAGCAAATGAAAGTCAAATACTCAACTAAATTTATTAATTGTGCATAATGTTAATTATATCTATTATAATCATTTATTTGTTTCAAATCGTAAGATTAAATCCATATGTATTGAGGAAGATGGAGTTCAATTTGCTGAGTTCTACCTAATACGCTTTCGAAGATCAAGAAAAAATATGCTTTGGGAAAACATGATTCTGGATGGTGATTGCATACAGTAGAATCTGAAGAATAATAAAATAAAAATAAAGTTCTATTCTATTCTTTTTTTTAGTAATAATTAAAACTTTCTAGACTTTCTGAAACCTTACAAATCAGCATTGAGTATTTATCAATTTCAATTAAATATTCTCAGAAAGTGAACGCACACACACTATTTGAACTGATTATTAAGATTGACTTCACTAAAGATTTGAGCTATATACTAATATCTCTCCCGAATAAACAACAATATGTATAAGAATATGTGCTTATAGCCGTTTTCCTAAATTATAGGACGTGTAAAGCTGGGTTATTCGAGTTTTTCTTCCCCAGCCTTGGAACTTATAGTAATTTGAGATTGCAAAAATTACAATTTCTCCCCCCACCAAAATGAAGCATAGTTAGGTCATTAGTTGATGACAAAAGTGCAATTGAATCAGTTAATGATAAATAATGAAATAGAATTAGAGAAAATGAAGAGGATATTGAGGATAGTTTAGTTTGCTTTTTATAGCGTCACATAGATCTTACACACTGAGTGTGGAAGACGGACATAACTGCTATTCGAACCACGGTCAAGTGAGCGAGGACAGAACCTGCTGGCACCCTCTCCTAACACACACCGCCACACTCAACAGGAAGGACTTTGGTAGGCTGAATTTAACGTGCATCAGCCCCGGCTTACAAAGGCGGGTCTTGGCAATTCAAGGATGAACCCGACTGACGAGGCACGTGATCACATCATAACGATCCACTGACGCTTCCAGCCACTACTGACCCCATAGAGGATAATGACACTAATGAGTAATTATGATGAGGTTGAAACGATCTAATTAATCTTTGGGATTAAAGTGACTCCCAGAAAAGGGTTGTTTGTGAAATGTTTGAATCGGAACGAGTGTAGGTGAGCTTTTTATTTCATTTTTAGACATTTCTAGAATTGACTTAAGTGGGATTCAGGAGAGTGGCCTTATCTATTCGTAGTGGTTAAAAAGTATTTTGTTTTGCTCTTGCATGTCTACGATTGGAGTTCTGTAATACGTGAAATCTGAGAATAAATATTCGTTTCCTGATGCTGAATAATTTGTACTGTACCCGGTATGGATTTTAGAATTTTCTTCAATATGATAGGTTTAAGAAAATTTTTATCTAGCAATTAACATTATTTATTTCTTAATATTTGAAATACATTTCATTTTCGATACAGTTTTTTCACTGTACCAGTGATGAGATTTGTGATATTTTACAATATATCACAAGAAATAACATCATTACAAGCACGATAAAAAAAATTTATATTAGAACCCTGAACTTTTAAAGATAATTGCAGTAAGAGATCATCAAACAAAGGTAAAATATAGTATTGATATATTGTTTGTTATTTTAGTTTAGTTTTTATTAACGTCGCTCTAGAAGCAACACGAGGGCTTTTGGCGATGGACCTCGTAATTTTGAACCACGGTCAAGTGACGAGGACGACACCTGAGCTGGCACCCCCTCTCCTAACATCCCCACCACGCCATGGGAGGACTTTGGGCCCCGACAGATTTAACGTGCATCAGCCCAGACTACGAGGCGGGTCTTTAGAGGGCAAGGATCGAACCCGCGACTGAACGAAAAACCGCCGGCCACGAAACCATGACCACTAGGCTATCGCTGCCATTTGTTTGTTATTACGGAATGAATAAAAGAATTTAAAACTTATGAGGTTCGCTATTTTTTTCCTACCATTTTGTATAATTTTATTTTATTTCGTCTATTTCATTCCTAATAGTTATTCCGCATTCATTTCCCGAAGCTTATGCAAATATATTACGAATTGAAGCGAATTGTGATTTTCGGATTTTTCTTTTTAACAATCTTCTTTAACGAGTCGAGAAATTAAATCACAAAAAATATTATTCGAGTTAAATTCGTGTATTGGAACTATTTCTATTCAGTTATATAGTCGATGGCGGTGATAGTAATAGTTAACTTTAGATGTATACGCAATATATACTCTTTTAATGCAAGAAAGGTCCCCGCAATTGAAAAACAGATTCCTTTCGAGCCAATCCAAATTCATTCTGAGAATCTCTGGCAAATATACTATATTTCCTTTTAATATGAACAATTAATACATATAAAAAATATACGATAGCACTGTTTCAAAGTTCGTACAATCGCTGAACAGTTCAAATCACGGTTATCGCACTAGCACAAAAAATCTACATACATACCGTAAATTAAAAACTGGTGCTCACAGTGAGTGGCCATATACGCACCCTGCAAATAATGCCCTACATGCTTTTTGCTGCAACTGGAACCTTCTCTTTTCATGTAGGGGTAATAATTTTGTCACCAAGTTCACCCTAACCATTACGACATTACTTAAGAGTCTGTTTTCTACTTGTCTGTAAAATGGTTTTTCTAGCTATTGCAGACGCTCGGCAGGGAAAACAACGAAGTCCAAATTTTAGTGTAGCGATATATATAGACATTGATTTGATGATAATTGCAATTTGTGTCTTGTTTCCCGTTATATTTAGTCATATTCTATTTCACTCTTCTGTTATTCCTCTCTAATTGATATTTGTGAACGCATTTGACGAATAGCGTAACTACCGAGTTCTTAATCTGATTTTGTACGCATCTTGCCCAACCTGTGCAAAGGAGAAAAAAAAAAAAAAAATCTGTCCAAAATCAACTCTCTTAGGGCTCTTTTTGAACCTATGATGTGTACCATCAAATTTTAATTATTAATGAAAAAATTTTATGTCCTTTACTAATGAAAGAATAGTAAACAAACATATTGCTCAGAGCTTAAAAAGTAATGATTCCTTGAATTTTTTTTTTACGTTAACATGAACATTCTTATGAGCATTTCCAATATTAATTTGTTCACGCTAATTATATTAGAATACTGAATCAATGCTTAAGCATATTTACATGATTATGTGTGTGTGGAATATTTTTATATACTTTTTAATTATATTTTTATAAGTATTCCTTTTTAAAAAATCTTTCTGAACGAACTAACTTCAGTAAATAACTATTACGCATTTGAATTGTCACTCGGTTATCAAATTCCTTCTGATACTCATGAAACAGGCTGTTTTCAAAACTAAAAATTCCGATGAATTTGTAAACAGAATAAACAAAAACGATTAATGAAATATAAAATAACGTGTCGATGTTTATACACGTACTTGAAACACATGTTTTATTCTCATAGGTGTAATCTTTATTTACTTTCCATTATTTTGCAGAGATTTTGAAACGTATAATATGTAAGAATTTTTATTTAAAAAATAGAGATTATGTGAAAAAGGAATTATATAAGTATATGATCCCAAAGAAAATATTTTTGAGAGTTTGACACCGATTTCTTTATAATAATCGTATCATTATTATTGTTATAAATATTATTTTTTACTGTCATTATCATTACTATTACGAGGCCTGACTGAAAATTAATGTTTTTATGACTATAACTTTTTATTTCTTACCATATATCTGCAATTCTTGCTATTCCTAAAAGCTGCATGTGCCCTCTTTGTCGTGCGTCCCCATCCCATTTCACTCACTTTCATAAAAACGGAGATAGTCGGGCAAGCCCATAGAAGAAAAATTCCAGTGATTGCTGCCAATACAGGCTTTAATCAGATTTCACCTCGACGTCAGAGTTTAAGTGGTGTTCCTAAAAATGCATTTTCATCTTCATAAGATGCGAATTTTGCTAGGTGAAATGATCCTGGTTGTTTCAGCATCATCTCGCAATTTTTTTCAGTTCTTTGCACACCAACACACACAGACTCATAAAACCTTAAAAGAAAGAAAAATAAAACTCATTATATTACAATTGAATACCTTCTCGTTTGTTTTTTAATGTCACACTAAATGATGAGATCAATACCTAAGATAGAGAAGTGTAATGATCACCAGGTATATTATTTAGTGATTGATAATTTATTAACGTTGTACCTGAAGACAACACGAGAACTATTGGCGACGCACCTCATAATTTTGAGTCGCGGTCAAGTAACGATGACGACAGCCCACTTCCCTTTTTGCCATGCCATGACATCTGGAGGATTTTAAGCTCTGTGCATCAGCCTGTAAGCTACCGCGGTCGCTTCATTTTTATTTGAATCAATACTTTTTTTCGGGACTTTTTTTTTGTATAACACGTGTTCAATACTTCGTTTCCTACTCTTGAATGTTAAACGGGTTTCCTTTTTACATATTTAAGTGAAAAATAAAGTGTTACTTGTTTCAGTTTTCATATCACGTGTTTAAGTGAAAAATTATATACTTAAATAGAATATATCTAAATTTTTAAAGCAAAGTATGATAAAAAAAAAATTACACTTGCCAGAATCACACTAATTTATATTAATGTTGGAACATTTTTCTGTCTTCAAATATGTGCGTTGGGCTATTCGCGATTTTCTCTTCTCTAGCCTCGAGGACTTTTAGTAATTTGACTTGCATGAAAATTACAATTTCTTCCCAACCAATTTGAAACATGATTAGGTAAATTAGATGAAGATAAGAAGTGTAGTGAATTGAAATAGAGTTAGTGATATGTAAGTGAAACGGAATTGTAAGGGGGGTAAGGGAAATGAAGGATAACGACAAGCTGATATGTAATTGTAGATAGGATTATATTATCGTTCATAACCGTTTAGATTAAAGTGACTCCTAGTTAAAGTACAAAGGTTCGAATCTGCTATAATCAAGAAGTGCTTGAATCGGAACGAGTGATTTGGTAAATTAAGACTTTATTATTCGAATATAAACTAGGATTGATTGAGTTAAAGCGGAGTTCGAAAGAAAAAGAATGAACTTACACATTCTTTGCTAGTTAATAAAATGTTAAGCCCTGCTCTAACGTATCTTCAGATGGAGTTTTTAACTTATTGACTATTTAATTAGACTTTAAAATGGGTGTAGAGTTGAATAGCGCAAAAAATACGTCACAAAACGTGCTTCAAATCGAAGTCACGTTCTCTAATATTAAATGATAAAAACCTAAGGGAAATGTCATTTTAATTTAATTAACAAAGCAGTAGACTAATAACTACTTGTAATGGACTTATTATCTTTGAATGCTTCTTCGAGATAATAATAGTTACAAACAATCCATAATTCTCTTTTCTCCACGGATTTTAGCATCGTGACAAGGATAATTTTATAAGTTTAGTTTTAACCCATAGCAACTTTATTCTGTCCTAACGACACCTTTGGGAATAGTTCCGGTACTGAACTCACAGCCTTCCATGTAAGAAACTTTGGTTTTATCAATCAGGTTACAGGGCTCCTTTATTTGAAGGAAATAAACAAATAAATCTTAGCATTTGTTCAGAAATCTTAACATTTGTTCCTCTAGCAAGAAGTGTTTCACGGTTTTCTCAAAGTAGGGACTAAAAATCAATACTTCGTAAAGAATCGATTGTAAGTTTGGGGAAAACGAAAGAACTTTTTGTCTTAGTTATGATAAATCGTTTTACACAAGAAAAGGATTTTTTTCCATTTTGCGCGTGTTTTCGCTTTTTCGATACCTCAAATTGTTGTTTTATCAAATAAACCTACGCGTAAAAAAAGGAAATTCAAGAAAAATCTGTGGCAAAGGTGAAGAATTTTTTTCAACCAATGGAAGAACCAAGAAGAAATGTCCGGGATTAACCAAAATATCTGGATAAAATTTATCCCGATATTTTGGTCCCGAATTTTAGAAAGAATGCACGACAAAGCTAGGGAACGGCGGGAGAACGGGAACGGAATATTCGTTTTTCGCCTTACATGTAGCTATTTCACTAGGATATGAGCTTTATATTATTTTTGTAAATGTCATAATGTTAAACTTTAAAAATGAAAATAATTGTTGGGAACTGCTTATCAAAGTTCACCTTGATCAGTTGCTAGAATACGACCACCATTGCTTAGATTTAATGAACAATGGCATTTTTCGGCATTGGCAGCGACGAAAACATTTTGTAACTGTAAAAAGAAGAGAGAACACTTTCATAGATTTTATTCTTATGGCGACATGTTCTGTTAGTGATCTAGCATCATTTGGAACATTGTTGCAAAGGAATTACATCTGAAACAGAAATTGGAAACGGAGGTGAATTTTAGAGAGGAGAAGGGTCAGGGTGTGAGGAGTTTGTTGGTCGTCCACGTTTTCAGTGAAGATTTTTGTTTTTGTTTTTAAATTTAATTTTAGTGTATGTTTAATTAATTATAATAATTTGTATGAGTTATATTAATTTTACTTTAGCTTTTACTGATTTCTTTAAATATGTAGTTTTTAGACATTTGTGTATAAATTGATGATTGATATGTCGAATTTGTTTTTAAAAACACCAATTTTTTTTAAGATTTTCGAAGCTTTTTGAAAGAGAGATTTTTATAATTTGTATAGTTATACTTCAAAAATTGGTAAGTGTCTTTTTTTATATATAATTCTGCAGGCGCTTTCGCTCCCCCCCCCCCATCTACTGATAATTTAGGATCTTTTACGAGTCTTTCTACTGACATCAGGGTTAAAAGTGTCTCCCAGTAAGTGAAACGAGACTAATGTAGATTACATTAGAATTATTATAGGTTGACAGATTTTTACTGGAGCCCCTGAGCCATAAGCTCTTAATCTCCATGTCAGTATATATATTTTAGCTTGACTTTGGCATTTTCCAGCCCAGAATTGAATAAAGTCTATTGAAGATGGCCGTTCAATTAAATGAGAACGAGAAAAAATTGAAAAAAGTTAAGTTAAAGCTTGATATATAAAGAGTCATGAGATTAGAATTATTGAAGTGTAGAGAATCAGGTTAAGGGAATGCATATACAGAGTGATCAATTTAAAAGAGTACCCGTTGGTTTTTCTTATTACCTTTAACTCTGACGGGTGTGGCAACTATAATATTTCTAATGCTGAAGTACAATTGTTTGAACCTTGTTTAAGTGCGGGAATCAATTTCTAACTCTGTTCGACTGTTCCAACTTTATTTGTTAGGTAAAACAGAAAAAGGAGACGCACAATGTTACTTAATCCTGTAATAATTTTATTTTTTAAAAAAACAATTTAATTCAAATTTTTACACTATCATTCCGAACAGCAAATGTTGAAAATTCTCGCCAATATTTTAAATACAAACATGAACACGTCAAACCAATTGTTTTTGATACACTTTACAACATTGTTGGTCTTATTGACGAGATTTCTTCAGTTATGATTTGTTTTAATCCATCGATGTTTGCAGGAATCTTTGAGATAACTCGACAAAAAAATATAATTCGGTGATGATCTGGTGACCTTAGTAGCCAGAGACCTATTGAAATTAAACGGTCATCAAAGAATTCCTTAAGCACTTTCATTGTTAGGTTTGACGTATGTGGAGAGTTTCCACCTTGCTGAAACCAGCAGCAACTGTACTGTATCTCAAGTGAAATAATAAAAAATTCAATTATATCCAGGTACACTTCGGAATCCATTAAAATCGAAATATTAGTTCATGCAAACGATTTTTATTGTTGTCATTCATAATCTTATAAAATGAGTATTTTAAAAAAAAAAAAAAAAAAAAATATAAAAAACGGTTGAAAGAAGCCGAGGATTTACTCAAATCATTTGTGCAGAATCGGATTAAAAATTACTAACGGTGTTCACGCGCATTTATGTTTAAAAAAGGAGTATTTGCATAAAGAAAGAGAAAAAATTGATACCCTAACATTAAATACAGACATATTAAATAAATATTGATGTTGAAAGTCTTGCAACATATATTATAAATGAGGATAATACAAAAGACAAAAGGGTACTCTTTAAAATTGATCACCCTGTATAAGCATCGGAGAATTCAATCCTGAAATTGGCTGTTGGTGGACAGAGTGAGCTGAAGTTATCAATGTGAAGCTTCTGTACCCTACCTGCGCTGAGGAAGCCGCCTTAGGAGAGAATACATAGATTCGGCAAAGAATCAAGGATTCGAACCACCATCTATAAATCTTCTAAGAACTCGAATCTGATTGATTCGGTAAGATAAACATTTATGTAAAATGTTAGATCAGACGCGCACAGGGACCTTTTCCTCGAGAAGAATAATATAGGGATTAGCTTGAGCATAAGCACAAATCTAAATTAAATAACTTTACTTTCCTTAATTTATCCGTTTACATATAATGATCATTTTAGGAAGTATTTACAACCGGTTTAAGGCATTTTAAGGCTTATTTTAGCAATATTTTATGTTATCACTATCCTGTCGTTGAAAATAAAGGTAATTTATTCGTAGAAAATAGATGGGTACTGTAGAACAAATGCTGAAATCGCAAGTTATATCGCTGGCGACATTTAAGTGGAGTTTCAAGTTCGAGCCCCTATTTAGTTAAAAATCAGTTGCCATATGTCTTCATGGGATAAACGGAAGAATTAGTGAAATAAGTTTAAGTCTGCTCAGATGTCATCTTCACCATCTGGCGATTGGTTGATACAAAATTGCACCAGTAGTCATCGAAATTTCATTTCAAGGAATAAAAAATAATCTTTATCGGGTATATACACTGGATGTTATTTTGCTTTTTCCCGAAATGACAACAAAATACTCAGCAAAAAAAAAACATAATTGCTTGACAATTTAATCCTACATGAAACGGGAGGTTGTATCTTCATTTAACTTCCATTACCTAGCTTTAAAATCATGCATCATTGAGGAGGAAAGGCATTAAAACCGCACGGCATCAGCAAAAAGCAAACAAAATAATTTGATCTTTTGAGACAACTTCCTTCAGCTCATGTCAAGACTGCTGTACATTTATCTCCTTAATCTCAGGCGTACGTAATGTCTTTGTTAAACAATCAAGGTTTCCTTTCCGCTCAGAAGGCATTTTCCGACGATCCTGATGGAGGCGCTTTGACCTTTCGCTAGCGCAACCATCCAGAATATGAACAGATAGCCGGCTCGGGATGTGGGGATGATGTATTGAGAATGAAAATGATTTATAAAGAGAGATGGGTCGCATTGAGGCGACGTTTACGATTCCTGATGATATACCGTAAACCGTTATGGGAAGTTGCACGGTTATTAACTTGGTGTGACTTATGGAGCTTCCGTGGGTTTTTTTTTTATTACTATTTTTATTCGTTTCCGTCGGAAGTTAGAGAAATTGTAGTCCGTAAACAAAATATTATTTTAAATGAATAATAAGTAATTAATGGTACTAGATTGCAAATTATTAGAATAAAACTAAGGTTATACGTAAATGCTGCACATCCAATAAAATAGTTTTTCCTGCAAATATTTCGGAAATAAAAACTTTTTTTTAATAATAGTTAATTTAATAGTATATATATCCAGTTATATTTCAGTTTACACGAAGGATATTTAAAATATTATTTTAAATGTAGGTACAATATCATAAAATGTCTTTATTCATTTTTCGCGAAAAACCAATAGAATATAAATTTCAAGTATTATATAACAATCCCAAGTATCAAATTGTGTATATATATATATATATATACGCAATAAAGAGGCGAGCTACAACATAGAAACTTTGCAAAATAGTCGAATGATATCCGACATGAAAATAATCCAAGTGTAGTGCCAAAAAGAGCATGACCACACACTCTATAGTAACGTTATAATCAGGAAGTGGGTCCAAAATAAACCGGAGCCCAGTTGGGAATTCATAAGCATAACGATCCCATTCCAATTCTAGAAGGATTTTAGTAAGCGAAGAATGTCAGCAAGACGTATGAGAAGACATTTCGTACAATTAAGCTGCCAGTCATCGGCATGAAACCGTGGGCTGGTGGACGCGCTGTGTTGCTCGCCAGGTCGATTGCTCGGAGTGTGCCGTCAAAATATGTTGGGAACAGTGGACCCAAGATTGTACCCACCTGAAGAGAACTGGGTCTGGAGAGACTAAAAAGACGATGAGGTAAGAGGATCGAAAGATCATGAGGCAAGCGCTCTTGGATACTACAGTGACTCGTTCTACGATACAATGAGATATACGGCTGACAGGTGTTCCATAAACCATTTCCAGACGCCTTGCATGAGCAAATCTGTAAACCAAGGCCATTTTTCGAGTACTGCCTTTAATACTGAAACATCGGTGACGCCGTCTATAATGGTGCGAAGCCCGTGCGACGTGGAATACCACATATTGACAAAAAGGGATGTTTAGTGATGAATCCCGGTTCGCTTAGGGAACAGATGATAACCGCTTACGGATGTGGAGGAGCCCTGGTGAACGATAGAATTCTATCCATGCTGTAGCTTGACATACTGCTCGCACAGCAGGCGTAATGACCTGAAGGGCCATAGCCCATGATAACCGGTCCACTCTAATTGTGGTACGTGGAATCCAAAAGGGTCAGCTATATATTGATGACATTCTTCAACTCCACGCGTGACTTTTACTAAATGATCTTCCTAGGGCAATTTATCTGCAAGATGATGCTCGTTCACATATAGCTCGAGTAGCTCAAGACTTTCTACGTCATGTTCAGATTCTTCCATGACCAGACCACTGCCCTAACTTGTACTCTGTAGAGCTTTTGTAGACCCAGCAGAAACACCAGATTCAGTAGCGACACTTTGTACGGGTTTTAGAAGTGATTGTTTCAGATTTGTGGTCCCATCTGCCTCAGAACATCCGATATCTAATCAACTCAATGCCAGACCGTGTTACAGCATGTATTGTAGCAGTAGGGAGTCCGATGCGCATTGAAATTGCACAGTATTTCTCTTATTGTTCATAGTTTTTGTATAATTCTATTGATTTTGGGATCAAGAGTATCAGTTTATTTTTACAGGTATTAAGCATTTTATATGAGAACTCAATGCGTTTTTTTGGTTATTCTACGAGGGATGTTCCGAAAGTAAGTTTCATCATTTTTTCACACGGAAACTTTATAGTCAAAAAAATAAATAAAACATGGCATCATGAATTATATACCTTGCCTGATATTTCAACATAGACGCCACTGACGTTGGGGCATTTGTCGTAGCGGACAATCAGTTTGAAGAAACCATTCTGGTAAAACTCGATCACTTGTGATGTAAGGAATTGCCGCACAGCCTGCTCCACCTCAGCATTGATTTGGAAGTGACATCCCCAGAGTGAATCTTTCAACGTAAGGAACGGGTGAAAATCCGAAGGAGCAAGATTGGCACTGTAGGCAGGGTGTCAATCTCTGCCGTCCGAAGCAACGAATCTGATCTTGTGAGAGTCTAGTTATGTTTGATTTGGATTTGTCGTTCAAGAGCATAACACCTTGACTCAAGAGCTCTAGTCTCTTTCATTGAATGGTGGGCCTGAATTTGGTGAGGGTGTCGCAGTAGCGTGCCATATTGATGGTCCGTTGATGGAGGGAATCAATGAGAATCATACCTTTCGCGTCCAGAACACTGTGACCATAATCTTTTTTTCCCGGAGGGTGACAATTTGGATTGTTTTCTCACTGGTGAACTGGGATGCTTCTCCGTCATTGAAGGGGTTTCTTCTGAAGAGGTTTCTGTGGTAAAGTGGTGCACCAATGTCTCATCGCCTATAATGATTCTGAACAGGAACTGATTTCCCCTTCCCGCGTAATGCATCGAGTGATCGAAGCTGATTTCCATTGTTGCACTCCTGCAGTCTGGGATCAGATTTCTCGGCACGCATCTTGCAGACACTTTTCGGTAACCCAGCACATCAAGGATCATGTGATGGGCTTGAGCACAACCAATACGTAATGTGGACGCCGCGTCTGATACCGTTATGCACCTGTCGGCTAACACATTGTCCTGTACTCTAGCAATGTTGTTTTCATTCGTGGATATGGAGGAACGCTCAGTTCGACCTTCATCCTCCCCGCTCTGCCTTCCTTCACTGAAAATGCATCACCAACGTCTAACCATTTGACGAGGCATGACCTATTCACCATACACTGTATGTAAGTCTTCTTGGATGACGGATACAATAGTTCCACAAACCCATTCATACCGGATAACAGCGTGCACTTCCATTGTCAACCATGATTTCAGTGCGCGTCTGTCTGTCATCATTATTTGTATTCGAATAACCTCGGGCACGCCGGTCTGCTCTACTCTTTCGTCTTCGTCGCTATGCGCATGCGTCATTCCTCCTCCGCTGACTACTGCCGATGTTGAACCAGCAACGGGTGGGGATTCTTTCGGTAGCTGTTTGTTTCACTTGGTATACCATCTGCTCCTTTAAAAAAATGTCAAAACTTACTTTCGGGGCATCCCTCATAATATTTTGGAGGTGTGTATGTGTTTTAAGTAGGTCTGAATTTGACCTTATTTATGTTTAGTAGTTAACAACAATCTATTTTCAGTATTCATCTGTCAATGAAACTCATACGAATAAAAATAAACAATGGAGACAAAACGAAAATTTAGATTACTTACAAATATACAGCAGACTTTAATAAGAACATTTCGGAATAACTATAAAAAGATATTGAATTATGTCAAATAAACTATACTGATTACAAGTGTCTGCGCCCTTAAAAATAAATATTGAAATCACACAAAAAAAGGAAAATTACATCTATTAACTAACCTACAGTGGTTAATACTAGTAGGATAAATTAACTCTATTTCTTATAAAAAATTTTAAAAAATTATTTTAAGTAATTAAATCCAGAATTCATCACAAAACTGTAGATATTTTTGATTGTTTCTTATCTTATAACTGAATAACGCGAAAGAAGCAAGTGAATAATCTATGCAAGACCACTTGTAAACATAAAAATTGTGAAAATTAATATGATGTTGATCCTCCATTTTTTTTAACCTCAAATACTCTATTTTTCATTGAAATAACTAAATAATTCAGTTCAATTTCAAAAATAATGTGCCATTCTACTTCTATGGATACTTCCAATTCACGGGCCGATGAAAACTGTTTACGATTAGCATAAATTTTGCGACACAATGTATCTCCAAATAACTTCCAAGGGTTTCTATCCTGTATTTCAAATTGTCCATGCAAAACATTACTTTTTTCTATTTTTAAAGAACTCCCGGATGGAATGAGATGCATGGCAAGAAGCATTGTTCTGTGAAAAAAAAAATATCCGGTTAGAACTACCTAATAAAGACCCAAACAATATCAAATGATCATATAGCGTAGCTTGATATTGTACAGAGTCCAGACATCTTGAAATTCAATGTAAATCGCACAATCCATCATGACACACATACTAAAGGCTCCCCAAACCATTACTGATCCTCTACCCATTTGTCTCGACTGAAACATTCTTTACATTCATTCCTCGAATCATGCCAATAGTGTTTGCAGCCATCGGGACCGACAAGGTTAAAGTTCTTTTCTTCATAAAATGTAATTTTTTTCTCCCCATCGTTCCATGACATCTTCAACCCATTTTAGTCTTTCTTTTCGATGATGTTTTGGTATCTTCTTCATTTTCATAAATTTGTTATTAATAGTTAATTTTAAGATTCTGAAAAACTGTAACATGTGAAGTTATTTCTTTTTGAACGTTATAATATTTTACTAGCCGCAAGACCTTTTTTGAATTCCTACTATTAGTTCAAACTCTCCCTATATATATATATATCTTGTTCAAATTTTCAATCGTTAATAAAATACTTTTTATTCATCCACTCAAGTTAAAATACATTTTTTAAACTTGTAATGGATGACACTTGATGTTAACACAGTTTTTTCAATTATTAATTTATTTAATTAAATTTAATTGGTGAAAATACAGTTTAGCCCAACCACTTGGCTCGATTCCAAAAATTGCCAAACTTGAGGATTTTTTTTTTTTTTTTTTTTTTTGGCTGAATGTTAAGACCGCGAAGCTGTCCATTGTAGCCTCATTTGGCAAAATACCGCCAAATAATTCCTGTCGTCAAGAGTGGTTGGGCTAAACTGCATTCCAACCATTTAATTTACCGTATGAACTTATTTTGCCACTTAATATTGTGATTCTGTCATATGTATATACATATATATATATTAATTGTAATTATTTAACTAGAAGTAACTAAAATAAAAAATTTCTTTGTTGACCTAAGTAGGAATTGAGTTAAAAAAATTTTTTATATTACTTGTTTATTTGAAAGTCGAAAAATTTGTCTATCGTCCAGTGCGATCAAAATCCTTTTTTTCCGAATCGTTTTATTTTGTTTGAATCACCTCTTCCTAACTATGGCATTGTGAATGGCAGTCTTATAACGCTTCATTGATTTAGCTATTTCTCTTTCAGATTTCCAAGCACTCTTATAAAATAACATTTTGCTTACTTAACCTCCTGATATTTCTTTACCCTGTGGCATCTTCAAACAAATCGTGGATAACACAATCAAATCCTCCACCTTTTCTTCTCAGGAAATGCGGTCACCAAATACTAACGCATGCGTTTTATAATGATTCTGGCTTGATATATAATGTTCTAATTTTCTCATGTTATCTTATATTATCTGAACGGGTACTTTATTTAATTTTTGGAAAAATTGATAGATATTAATAAAGTTTAAATTAATTTTTAAAGTTGTAATTAGCACTCGGAAAAGATTTTCCGATTTTTTTTATATCGCTTTACGCTTAAAATTTGCGTATTATGTCTCCTTATTCAGAAATGTACAAATTCATTAGTTATCTTATAATTTTTAATGCTCTCTAATGCGTATGTAATATGTTGTTCCCAATATTAAAGTCACCAATGCCTTGAAATAATTTTTTTTTATTTCTTAAGCATCAAGAGTTATGAATTAAAAGTTTCAAAACGCTCCTAAAAATTTGCTAACTGAAAATGATAATTCATTTCAATCAAAAAAGCCATTTTTAACGAAGGTATTAAATTACTGATTGATTTTCAATCCTATATCTTTAAGGAAAAGTCTGGTTGGAATGTTGAACTAATGAGTACGAGGGATCCAGACAATGGACCTCGAAATTCGAAACCACGGTCAAGTGACAGAGATGATTTCTGAGTTAGTGAGTGTACCTCTCTTTCCTAACTTCCCCATCACTCCACATGAGAACATACAGTTTCATTTAAAGTGCAAGTAACTACATGAAATGAGTAAAATCTTTAAAGGGCAATCTTTAAATCATTAAGCGACAATATTCTAAGAAATTAGGCGTCGACTTCCAGCCATTATTATGATCATTCGACATCTACCGGAGTTCTAAGTACTCACGCTGGCGGAGTGTGGAAATTTCAAAAGTCAAATCAGACTAAGACTTCATCACTTTATTGTTGCACAAAATTGCGAAGTCCATCGCCAGAAGTCTTCGTGATGTTCCTAAATGCAATGTTAATAAACTGTCAATCATCATGACCACTCGGCGACTGAGGCGATTGTTTTGCTTTTTCACCGGAATTACTTTTATATTAAATATTCAATAGAGTAATTTTGAGTCCCTGCCTTAAGAAAGAGATTATTATTTTATCAAAAACAAAACTTACAACAGATGTACGACATTTTGAAGTGTTTTTCAACGCACATCTCCAAAGAATAATAATAATGGAGTTCAAATTTATTTTCGAAGATCAGATATCGATTGTAGAAAAACACAAAGGAGAAAGAGTCATAAGAACTACTAATTCAAGCAATTACGGTCTCGACAAAGGCTTGCGGTTTGATTTCTTTTGAGGTAAATTGCGCAGTTACTTCCAGACAATGTAAAAAAATTTTGTTTCTAATTGGCTATAATATGGCAAAACGAAGAATTAAGCTGTCGAAATTACCGAAAGCATTACGGCGGGATGATGAAGGGGGAAAATGAAAGCATAATGCATGAATTGTCTTGGGTGTCTTCTTCAGTAAATAGGAGTATGCATTTCTGTCTTCCTTAAAAGGAATAATGAATATTTTCGCATTTCCTTAGATAGTTCTAAGAATAAATAAAGTGGCAAATTTTCGATTTCAAATTTAGAGGTAATTACAGAAGATTCCCAAAACACAAAAGGATATTCTGCTTGAAAACTATAGATATTTGAGTAATTCAACGGATGAAATTTCAATGCATGAAACCAATATTATAAAATGTTCATTAATTATTTGTTAATGAGCATTATCGATGATGGTTCAAAAAATGCCCATTTTAACAATGGAAAATGATATGATATTAGATATGGAAATGGAATAACTTACTTAGTATTGCTCATTAATACCCCCCCCCCTTTTTTTTTTTTCTAAAAAGTTCGTAAGTATGACATTCTTTGCATCCCAAAAAAGTGTCACCATGTCATTTTCTTTGTCTTCTTTGAGGTAGATTCATTGGAAGCAACCCTTTTTTGTTGTTTTGTTGCTGTTGCTTGGTTACTAGTTAAGAATTATATGATTAGATTCTCTCGTCTATGATGACAACTCAATGAGACAGCGATCAAATTTCGATTTGGCAGCAAATGGTAACTAAATTAAAACTAACCTACGAATGGGTGTCACATTTGTTTCTACGCCATTCAACAGGTGGCAGCACACAATGGTAACACCAACG
>BMAW01001332.1:39947-242039 GCA_019974015.1 Nephila pilipes | reverse complement strand
GAAGACACCTGTGTGCTGACCGGGTTTGAAAGAATAGTTCAAATGTAGCCCACTCATGTCGTGAGAGGCGACTATAAAGGGTACCCAGTGTCTGGGGTATTTGCTGAGCAGCCTGCCCTTCGGAATTATACCAGGGGCTTGCCTTCTTTATGTGAGGACGAACATCATAACCCCAAAGCAGCCGAGGGATCTTTTTCTTTACCATTGGATTTACTATCTTTGGTAAACACGGGTTCGCCTCTCGGGATATCCTAGCGTTCTTTCTCTCTTTTTTAAACCTCTTTCTTGTCAACCAATTTCTATCTTTTTTTCAATTTTTTAAACGTCTGTATCATAGATTTATCTTGTTTGGTGCAGCATAGCCATTAAACTTCAATATCTTTATCACATCTTTAGGAAGAGGTCAAAGTCTTAAGATGCAGTGAGCCCTTGCTGCTTTAACCTCTCCTCCATACGGGTCGTTGCCATCTTCTGAAGTTCTCAGTACACTAACAATGCTTAGTAACAAGACAATTGTAATACATGTGGGACGAATTAAAAAATTTATAGCCGTACAGATATTACTTTTCAATTATAGAGGCATTACTTTCAACTTCATAACAATTTTTCCCCTTATTTTAAAACTGGAGAGAACATTTTTAAATTATTAAATTGTTTTATCAAATTATTTTATCCGATTACCTTTTAAAGCCTTAAATGATAATGTAATTTAGCGTCACATTAGAACAAGCCTGTCCAACCCATAAAACTTAGCGGGCCGCTTCGAAAACACGTTTTATTAAGAAGAGTGGCATTGTGTGTGTGTGTGTGTGTGTGCGCGCGCACGCGTAAGTCATGAATTCAAATTCTCAATTTAAAAACTATTACAACTTTCACCTTTCGAGTCGTGGGAGCAACTTAACCTCATTAGAGAAATCAAGAACATTCTGCTATAAATTAAGCGAAATTACACATATTATTGAATAAAATATATTTACACCAAATACAATTTGAAAAACTGTCCTGTAGCTACAACATAATGATGGAGCAGAATTATTGGTAATCAAAAGATCCCGAGCAGTCAGTCTGTCTGGAACAATATGCTTTTGCGTCAAATATATTAGGCTGGCTGCAGATAGATTGGCTGCTGCTAATTCGCATGTTCCGCGTGTCGCATTCCATTCCTACATCTAGGAATCATTCCACACGCCCGCACTCATCAGTAAGTTTTCTGTTTAATTATACATTGTGTATCACCCAATCGTAATAGATGGCCTATGTGATTTTTAAAACGAGCTTTATAATTGTTTCTGAATAAGATTAAAGAAAAATTGTGATAAAAGTTGAGTCAGTTAATGAGATATAGTTGTAGGGTTATGACAAGAGCGACTTATGGTGGAATGTTCATTGGTACTTTTATGTTCGATAAAAGTTTAAATCTTTATTCAGATGACCCAGCTCGCGGGCCACAGGTTGACACCTGGCAAGCCACATGCAGCCCGAGTGCCGCGGGTTGGCCAGGCCTGCACTAGAGTGATATTGAGGATGAATCTCGTAATTCAGAACGTAGATCTTATAACGAGGTCGACACATTTGCTAGTTCCTCTCTCTTCTAACTTCCACATTGCACTTCGTGTTATAAATGCATTCTTTGATACCATACTTGATAATTCTAAGACGTCACTCGTCTGCATATTAGCAACATGCACACAGAAGTAGCTATCCAAATTCGAAAGTCATAGAATGATGTAACCTAAATTGAATCACACACAATATTGAACCAAATGTAGTATACGCCCGGATTGGAGCCATTTTGTCGTTTCTTGGCGATGGCACTTTACGTGCCAAAATTCGTGCATACCGATAGTTACGTTAAACCTAAACGCTTCAAATATTAAGTTGGCACAAAGGAACCGGATACGTGGCATTCGGGAGTATAATTTATCGAGGCCAAAATATTACTTTCGGAAAAGGAAACTTTAGCAATTTATAAATTGATTTAAAAGTGTGAATCGGAGAATTAGAAAAATAGATTTAATATTTTAAATAACAAATCCTAAATGGAACCATTGTGTCAACAGAATCAAACACTGACAGATTTAAATATTTTTAACTCACCTCGCTAGAGTTTCTTAAGAAATTATAAATATAAATTAAATAAATTTATTTGAAGTATAATCGCATCATTGGTATTTTAACAAAGTATTCCTATTTAACATTTTCATATATATTTGATAAACATTATTCTATAATTTGCATGCTGCTCGTATTCAGTAACATTATTCTTAAGCTTTCAAATCTCTTTTAAAAAAGTGCTACAATCTCTAAATCTCCTCCTTTTTGGAAACAGCATTTAAAAGACCTTCTGAAAGACATAGTATCTCTCATTCTTAAAATGGTCTATCGTTAAATCTCAAACAATCTTATAATTTTGTCAATCTTTTAAAAACGGTATATTCGAACCTCATAAATATTTTTCACATCAGAAAAAGTTTAGCCTTTGTGAAGTTTTTATGCTAAAGTATAAGGATCAGTTTGAAACAAGCAAGTTAGTTACCCAACAAACGGGAAGGAGAATCACTGTCGATTTGAATAATTTTTACGATATTTGATTTTAAAAAAAACTACTATTGCTTCATGCATTTTATTCACATAATTTATTGCAAATGTAAAATTAAGGGAATTACATTATCTTTTTAAAAAGAAAAAGGATTCCCAAGCTTTGATGGAAAGATTTAACATGAAAGGTGTTCGATTTTGTCACACATTTTATAGGTATGGAATGGGTAAAAAATTAAGTTCTTAAAAAATTATATAAATAAAAGAATATCAAATATTATCCATTCATGGCTATATTAAAACTGTTTGATCAATAATCTTATTTATGTTAGCATTGCAAGCAGTGTTTTATGTAAAATAATACATCAATCTTGGCTCGAATTGGCGATATCAAATAATATTTCTCATAATATTTATGACTTCAGTTTTTGAGGATTTAATTCTTGATAGATTGGCTGCTTGGCTCTCGGAATGTATTAATTCTTGACAGACAACTGATAATGCCCTGATTTTCTCGGAAATTCTGAATTAATTACTTAAGTCAAACATTTTTATTATTTATTAATGTAATGTCTTATTATTTTTTGTATTAATTGTTAATGTCATAACAAAATAATGAAAACAGACAAGGACTATCTCGAATTAATTTATGTGTGCAATGGAGTAATTTATTTCAACTTACCGTAATATAGTCTGTTAAATATTATAGAGCCCAAACTTCAAAGATTTTTACGGATAGAGAGAGATATATATAAAATTACCCTAACACATATTAATATGATTTTCTAATTTCACGGGCACAAAGAATGAAGCATGTTTTAATATCCAACCTATTCTTTGCATTCAATCGATTTTTTTCTCGAATAAAATATGTTCTATATTTGATCTTTAACATAATGTTGTTAACTAATATGATTATTTTTTATAAAAAAAAAATTTATTTTATTGGCCTAAGATGGCAACACTAAAGCATGCGAAATGGTGAAGTTATGTGAGTAGCTCGAAATTGAAAAATGAGCAGTATGCATATAAAGTGTCTCGGTGTTCTATAAAAGAATGGCACATCTTTCAATCTGTTTTCAACACTAAACCAAAAATTATTTGCTATGATATGTAGTAAACAATTAGTGCGTTAATGTAAAATATTTGCATAAATTTATATTATAAAGGGAAAAGTTATACGTTTATTCGATGTTTCTAAAGCTAACTAATTTTGCAAGACCAAAATCATTTTGAAAGTACTATCCAAGTTGAAGCACATATAATTCTTTTTAGTAACGTACAATTGTCCTCTGCACACATTTTATAATAGGTTTTCTCGCACTTTTCAATTTAACTAACCTTTTGGTACCTCCAGTACGCACAATTCTACTAACGGCTGTTATTAAGGTAAGAAGAATTCTAAATTAAAATCTTCGATTACGGATGCTTCCGTTGAATCATGGGTTCGAGTCCTGACGTTATAAGGATCCTCTGTAAAGCGGAGCGGATACATGTTAAATCTGTCAAGGTTCCAAGTCTTCCCAAAGGTGTGATGGGGAAGTTTGGAGAGGGAAGTATCAATTGAGATGTCATCCTCGATGGAAATTCAAAATTACGAGGTCCGTCGCCAACAGCCCTTGTGTTGCTACCAAGTGCGATTTTAATATGTTACGTAATCCGTCAATCAGTTAAAAACGTAATTTAAGTAAGTGTTCCACATTCGAAACACAATTTAATTTTTGATATTCTAAAACTAGAATAAAATTAGTTAAAGATTATTTTAACTGACTATTTATTGACTGATTATTTTCATTGTATTTCTATGACGCTCTACAATTTTAATACCATATTTATACATACAAATAGGACTATTTACACAAAATTCAATGACTTTTTTTTGTCATACTTGTTTATTTTAATCCAAATATAAATTGTGAGACCTTGTAAGATGATAATGATTACGTTGTTTTTTTTAACGAAATCAAAATATGTCGTCGAATATTGTCTTCCAGGGTCATTGTGTTCCAAATATTATAATACTTATTTTATTTACAGTAGAACCTCCCAATAAAGGACACCCACCGGACCAGAGGTGTTCCTTAATAAGAGGTAAATACACATACTATTCAAAAGGACCGGGACCAACAGAATTATCCCTTGAATAGAGGTGTCCCTTATGCAAGGGGTACAACAGTAATTTATTTGAAATGTATGCAAATGTTGTTACAGTTCTGGAAATTCTGTTAACCTTTCCAATAACCATCGCACCCGCAGAAAAATCTTTCTCTCGATTGAAAATGAAAAAATAAAATTACTTGAGATTTAGGATTAATCAAGAATGAATTAAAACTAATTATGAAGACAATATCAGCGAATTAGCTACAAACATGTGACAGAACAAACTTAAAATAATGCATTGTAAACTTATTTAAGTAAGTCACATACTAAATTGCATTTGATATGTATATGCAGAAGTTGCTTAATTTATTAATGTTTTTGTGTATGGTAGAAAGGTTAATTATACTAAAATATGTTTAAATATTTGTAATTTTCCCGTTCTCCTTATTATTCTAATTTGTACAATGCAGCAATAACATGAAATTAAATATATTGTTATTTCATTGTACGGAATTTGTTTCAACACCCCCCAAGTTAAATTTGAACTGTGCCCAGCCATTATTCGGGCCTGGCCCTGAATGTTGTAACATATACATCTGTATATATTATACAACATCATAAGTACTTAGAAACTTTCCATTCGTAACGTAGCTCTTCTCTTTAAGGTGTAAAGCTTGCATTCAATTGAGCATTACGGAAGAAAACTATGAAATATTTTTTAATCCAGAAAAAATTAATTTATTCTTATAAAAATTAGAAGTATAATAAACTATACAGCTATCAATCGAATAACAATGTTAGAATGTTATACGTAGTTTGTCCAATAAATATGTGATTATAAGTACTTTATGAAACAAAATTTAAGATAAAATAACTTTGTTTCCTTCAAAGTACACTCTGTCAAAAACATTTTCCCGACAATTTTATACCTTTGTTATGTAATTCACTAAAAGAGGCAAAGCTACCAGCGTGCTTGTGGTTCGATCTCATACAATACACTTAAATAAAGTGGGACGACGCTGTTGAATTGGTATAACACTTAATACATTGAGATAAGGTTAATTTATAGTTATAGATGAGATAATTACTTAACATTGTTTAAGTTATATTCTAATGCCTTCTTTGCAAGATGACCGAATCAATATTCCCTGAAAGCTCCCTCTCGAGTTCCAGCTTTACATTACAAGCCAAAAAATATACATTAAACATTACCATTACCACAGCCGACACTTTAAAATGATTCTCACTCTGTTTGCGTGCTGATTAAGGAACTTTTGAAAGATATACATGACACACTCCATTTGAAGCAATGTACTTGTTCTGTGGCTGTTTCCACTATTCGAAACATTCCTGTAAGTCTTCTGGTGAGGTTCTTCAACCGCCTTGTCGTTTCTCGTTTTATTCTCACAACATCGTTTTCAAAGTGCCGTCTTATATCCATTTCATATTTAGGAAGCAGGGGGCAGTGACACGGGATTAGATATGGTGAGTAGAAAGGCTTATCAAGCTCAGAGATGGAATTTCTGGCTAAAACCTCGAGAACAATCACTGCAGAATGTGATGAGTGCCGTCATGGTGCAGAAATCATTCTTTGTCGTGATACAAATTTCATTGCACTCGTCACACACGATCTCTCAAAGAATTTGAAGATCTCTTCGTATAATCGTGTGAGGAGATGATTTCGAAAAATTTAGTTCGTCTAAAATCATTCGAACTTTAATTTGCCCGATTGGCGTGGACAAGAGTCCATATACGTTCAATGTCTTAATCAACAACAGAGGTCGAAGGGGTAGCTCCAGCTTTGAATTGCCTCTGCGATCTTCAAAGCCCTAACTGAAACACTTAATTTACCTGAAAAGAGATTTTCTTTAACCTATACAGCCTTCAACATCTCATAAATTTCTTAAGAACTTTCCAAGTTTTATCAAGAATTAGATGTCCAGTCTTTGTTCAGTGATCGCATCAATCTCCATTGTCAACGACAGGTAAGTCACGAACAACAGTGCCAACTACAACTCTAAAGCTATGATTTCCTAGGTAATCGGAGCTATTATCTGGCGACCGCAATATTACAGGGGATGACGTCACCAAAATGTTGTCTATGTAAACTAGATGGCGTGGTTTCCTAAAAAGTGTTGAATGCGAGGAAACCACATCATTGCTTTGCATAGACAAAGTTTTTGTCATACACTGTAATATTACGTCCACTAGATAACGGTACCGATTTCTTAGGAAACCATAGCTTAACACTGATGACTGGACTGTAATCTCTCTCAACACGTAGACATAATTATCATTGTGGCATTACCGCCATATTGGACTAGTTCGCGTATTTATTGGACATTTTTTTTCGCGTACAGTCGTAATTTACCAAAAATTCTTGCGACAAATTGTTACGCAATTTTCGGTGCTGATTTATTTCAAAAACAGGTTCCATATTAAAATATTTCAAAAAGCTAAAAATATAGGTGTAATAGAATATATTCGGTAAACATTCTTTATTTCATTTATTCTATGAAACACATCGCTATCGATTCTAGGAATTGTTTATAAACCACAAAATCGAAACATGTAGAGAAAGAAAATGCAAACCTTTATAGTACTACCTTTCCGATCTATGATGAAACATTCGTATGATTGATGTTGAACTTATAAAGAAATGTTTATACGTGAAAATCATTACTATTACGCAATAAATGCATATATCTAAAGAACAAAGTCATCATTTTTTATTGAGATTATAGAGGCGTTACAAAACGTTCCCTACCTAGTTATATTTTTGAAAGGAAAATTATTTTGAGTTTACACTTCCTTTATCATTTAGTTAGATCAGTGGTTCTTAAACATTTTAGTCATGGATCCACATTCATGCTTAAAAGTCTTGAGCGACTTTCCACCCTCTCAATTATAAGCATTCAGAAAAAAAAATTATGTTCTCTAATTTCTGGTTTAATTCAAAAATTAATAAATAAATTTAACTTATAAATTATTTAATTTGTAATAAGAACTTCGTTTATTAAATTAAAATGAAATACTCATAATATTTTTACTTTTAACTATGTCAAATTTACACTTTATAATAAAAATTACTTTAACCAATCATTAAAACATCTCTGAGAAAAATGTGTAATTGTATTAATTAATAAGATTTATAATTAAAAGTATAATTGAAATAATCCATATACACAAAAAATTGAAAAAGAAATAGTTCAAGAATAAAATTAGTGAAAGAAAATCACGTTTGATGAGACGGCTGTGCTTGTTTTTCGCTGCATAAAAAATTAAATCTTGGCGGAGTATTTGACACAGCTGGACGAAAAGCATCTTCGAGACATTTATCAGAGCTGAATGATACCATACAATACGCAATTTTAGAGCTGAAAAATTAGTTTCACATAAACATGTGCTGTACAATGGTTACTTTTAATGCCTTTTCAGAAATTTTAGGATATAATTCAATTGATTGTTTTTTTAACGTCATTATGAGAAGCAACACAAAGGCTATTGACGACGTACCTCTTAATTTTCAATATTGGTCAAGTCACGAGGACAACACCTGAACAGGCACCTCCCTCTCCTAACTTTCACAACACAACAAAGGGAGGACTTGAGATCTTGACAAAATTTATGGTGGGTCTTTAGTAGCGTGACGGTTCGAACCCACGAGTCGGCAAAAATAACGCCGTCCGCTACCATGACAACAGAAATTTTGGGAAATTAAACCATACCTTCGAACCAAAAAGTGACACTGCTATAATAACGTGCTCAGGAAATTTTTACAATGTGTAAATATGCATTTCCTGTTCAATTTAGCCAGTATTACAGTTTTATAATTGCGCTGCGCAGAAAAAAATTTATTATTAAGTTAAACATAATGAATAGATTATGACTTATGTTCTTTGAGTTCATGTATTTAAATAAAATTTTCGCGACCCCCTAAATTTCACTTTGTCACCCCATTTGGATTCACTACCCACTGAGAAGAAGCGCTGATTAAGATGAGAAGTGATTTTACCAAAAAATTGCATTTACATCAAATTAACCAAAAGAAACAAAAGTTCTTACGAAATTGAGCGAACAATTCCGTTAATCACGTAAACAGAGTTTTAACCACTTCTTCAAAAAGTTTCTAGAACGATCTGATGCCAAATTTTAACAAGGAACACTCTGTTTAACATGTTACGAAATCGGGCAGATTGGCAAATCTCGGAATTTTTCTTACGAAAAATAAAACGACATTGGATTATCTGTAAAGATTTCTTCAAAAATAACATACACTGGTGTTACTGAGAAATGAAATGAAAGTTTAATTTGTAAAATGATCCGTAAAAGTGATTGAATCCAGGAAGTTCCTCTTGGGTAACACTTTCGCAAGAAGCTCATTTCTTATGTCCAACAAGTAGTTAGAAAATTAAAATATCCCTATAAATTCTGTATGAACAAAATATTTTTGAACATCAACATTGCTAATAAAGGGAAAATTTATGATGCAAAATGATTCAAAAGTAAATTTCGCTTCTAGAAGTTTTCTTTAAAAATTAAATGTAGTATGTAAGGGCAATTAAATCATTATATACGTGATAGCTTTCTCGTTAATATTATTTGTTCTTGTTATGGAATAATTGATTGTCACTTCTTTAATTAATCTTAATGTTTATTAAATTATTTTTAAACATGACACGAATTTATATTTTTCAAATTTTGACAAATACATTGCGAGCGAAGTAACTGGTCTCACACGTCTAGTGTCTTTATGGGAAAAGTGAGCGTTAGTCGGAAGCAAGAGAAAAAGGGGATCTTAGTTGTCCCGTACGACCCGATCTTTGCCCAATTTATCGGTATTTACCTAGTTTCTTAGTTACGTGTCACAAGCTTTAATTAGCCACCAAAGGGGCTATTGTTCTCTTTTCAAAAATCTATCTTATTTTCACGTATATTTTTTATGTCTGCTTTCACCTGTAACGAACATAATTTTCAAAAATACGTTATAATAAACTTCTAAATTTTTATTGGATTGAAATGAAATATATGTAATACATGTCTGACACCTGCTTTCACCACTAATGAACTCAATTTTCAAAAATATGTCGTAATAAATTTTCCCCAAATTTTTTTATTGGATCGAAGTGAAACAAATATAAAATTAACGATTTATGTTTTACTTTAAATCATATGTAAACTGGAATGAAGATGCGACTGAAAATGACTAACATTATTCAGAATTTTAAGATCTCTGTGAGGCAGCCATTTTTTTTTCCGTCTCAAGAATTTCAAACTACGTCTTTTTAGTTTAGCTTCCTTCCTGGAATGTTTTGGGTCAAATGATTTTAATATTGATTTATTATTATATTTATTTTAAAATACTAATCATTTGAATAACTGATTGTTTGCTTTAATTTTAATATCTGAAAAGAATATCTTTGTTCACTTAATTATTTTCTTTGCTTTAATTCGAATATTTAATTAAATTACTAGATGATTGTTTTTAAAACGTTAGCTTCTTTAGTGGTTAAATATGTTCCTTGCATAGAACCTTTTGAAGTGTTTTTGAATTTGGGTTTTTTTCTGTAAGTTATAAATTATTTTACATTGAAAAAAATCATATATATATATATTAATTTTCCAATAGAATGGTGGATATTTCTTTGGTCATTTGCCTAGATTTTTGCTTATTTTTTCTAAATATTTCAAGAATTACCTGAGTATATATAATATATTTTTAATATTTATAAGATTAAGATTTAAACAAAATCAATTTCTCTCGTTTTAACTGATTTTCCGTAGTTAATTCTTTTGTGTATATTTGTACAATTGTAATACAGTATTCTCTCGATAATCCGGCAGATATCATTCCAACGGATTACCGAAAAACGCCAAATTCTTAGAAAATCATTAAATATAACGGTCTTTAAACAACAAAAGTCGTACGCTATTGTATAAAATTTAATTCAATACGTGCAAAGTGTCAAACACATGAAATAACTCATCCTAGAAAATGATGCACTATTTTGTGTTGATAGCCTACATTAATCTATTGAAATAGAATAATGTTGGCTATAAAACAGTTTTCTATGACTTATTAACTTGTGGAAAAACGTCAGATTGCTGAACGAGCCAGTATCATAGAGGGAGTAATATACTTAAGTCAGCTGATAATTTCTTTAAAAAAAATATAAGAATGTTATAATTAATTTTAAAACTTTTCCCATAACTGTTATGTTTATAGTTATTTTAAAAAAGACATTTATGAGACCTCTTTCTCCAATTTTTTTGGGCATTTAAGTTTCATTAATAGCAATGTAATGAAAATTATATGTTATGTTATTAGAAACCGAATCTCTCTCTCTCTCTCTCTTCTATTAGAAATACATATAAATGTGTCCTTAATTTCTTTTGTAGTAATATTTGAACTCAGTAAAAAGTTTCATTAAAAATACTTTTGTTTCGGTGTGTCTCATAAACTTTATAATTGCTGGGAAAAATTGTACATCTCAAAATAACTGGGAGAGATAATTTCTTTTCTTCTGATTTATACTATAATATACTTTTTTTTTTATTTAGCTGATGATTATTCGGTTAAATAAATTTATATAAATTTAGTATTTTATTTGATTAAATAAAAAATCAAATATTAGTAAAATAAAGTAATTGTACAACTAGCAAAAAAATTTAATTTTATACGAAATGTGATAATTTACATTAAAAATAATATAAGAAATATTTTTTTTATTTTTTGTGTCATCAAAGAAAAGAAAATCTGCATTTCGATAGCAACAACTTTATATATACGATAAAAGTAAATAAATATAAGTAAAAAGAAAATTTTAAATCAAGCTTTTATTTGAAAATGGAGTAAAATGTTTAAAAATATTTTTTTCATCGAAAATAATACATAATTGATAAAAGTTTGAGGTTCTTCACTAAGACACAAGGAAAATTAACGATAAATAAAAAAAAAAAGCATAGCATCTTATGTATAAGATCGAAACAAGTATTGAGGCTTCAAGCATTCACAATTTATACATTATAAAAATTATTTTTAAACCTATTAGTTCATTTATAATCAAGGATCTATTGTTTTATTTATATCACTTTTGGTGTACCAGATCACTTTTCAAATTTTTATCGTTTGCTTCAATTTGAATTACATTTAGCTTAAAAATATTCAATTTAGTAATTTATCGTTTGCTTTAGTTTTAATTACGTGGAGCTGATATAATACTGAATTTAATAATTTATCGTGTTCTTTAATTTTAATTACATTAAGCTTAAATATATTCAATTTAATAATATACCGTTCCCTTTTATTTTAATACCGGAAAAGTTTACTATTGTTCATTTCTTGATATTTCATTGTTTATTTTAATTCTTATATTTAATTGAGTAATTTAATAATAATTATAAAAGAAAAAGCGTACCTTGGGTGGCTAAATCTGTTCTTTCCAAAACTTTGCATAGAACTCCTTTTAAATACCTTTTAGTATGGAAATTGAAGACAAAAAACCAATTATTTTAGGAACACGTGTGCTCAAAATTTCTAATGAATTGGACATAATTAAGTGCCAGACCCGGGACCTCAGAGTCTCCACACCGAAGTCCGACGCTGCTTGAACATAAGAATATTATTGTATTGTATCGGAGTTACACCCGAATGCAGAATTCCATTCCGATCGGATTATACGGATTGGGATAAAATTCGAATACAGATTTTGAACTGGAACGACAAATAGTTATAAGCATGCACATGAACACAGAAAGTGAAATAAAAACTTATAAAAAGAAAGAACTTTTCAGAAACATTATGTTTTGACAAATTGGGTAGTTACAGCATTAATAATAATGAATTATGTGTGAACCTTATTTACGAATACACATAAAGCATTTTTTTTTTTTTTATGTTTCGCAATTTATTTCTTCTCGGTCAAGAACCATGGATTGTGATGGGCATTAATAAAAGCTCTACGACTCATAAAAAACATTTTTTTTTTTAATCTTTTAAACTGCGTACTCAGCTGATGGCGAATAATTCAAGGTAAAGGAAATGGCATTTAATATGATTGATAGTTTTATCTATCAGACATAAATAACTTTTATCCGCTATACGTTGCGCTGAATGTGCGAACAGTCGTTTTTCTTCAAGAAAGAATGCGTTAAATATGTTTATATACTTGTATTAAAATTTTCTGAAAGGAAAATATAACAATGAGTAATTCGAAAATAAATTCAAAATTCAGAAAGGAATGTACATTCTTCTTTGGTTGCTATCTCATCAATAATTATATAACATAATAATTGCTATCTGGCATGTTCGGAACCACGATCTGCAGGATTGGGGGGGGGGGGGAGAGATCAATATAATTTTAACGGGCAACCCCCCCCCATAGATAAATCGTTCTAGATAAATTTTTTAAACAAGTATTTAATATGTTTACGCCCACTTTGAACCTGTTTAAACTATATCAATATCCGAAACAAAGAATTTCATCAATTTAGATTGCAAAAAATTAAATTCAAGCATTAATTGAATTTAACATTCGTGTATTCATGAAAAAACATGACTCAAAAGAATTAATTTAGTCTAATGATAATTTAAACAAGCTGTAACAAGATACTCTCCTCACATGCTAAAGCTTATTAGTTTTATTGGCACTAGAAGAGTGGCTACGATAGCCTAATGGTCATGGTATCGAATCAGCCGCCGGCATTGTTTCCATCGGGTCGTGGATTCGAGTCCTGATGACACTGAAGACCAACCACGTAGAGGAGCTGATGCATGTTAAATCTGTCGTGGATTTAAGTCTTCCCGATGGCGTGTGGAAGTTTGGAGAGAGGGAGTTGCCTTCTCAGGAGTCCTCGCCACTTGATCGATATTCAATGCTATGGAGTCCGTCCTCAATATCCCACGAATTTTTTCGTGGACTTGAAAGAACACTTGCTGGCCTTGGAGAACATTTTACCCCACAGGCGTAGGATAAGTATTAAACACAGTTCTTGTTAAGTTAATTTGCTGAGTAATTCTTGACGTTAATTAACATTTATTGGACGCGTTTTGAGTAGGTCTGGAAACGAATTAAATTTAAATAGTTATTCTGGCACCCTTCCAAAGTTTTTATTCAATGTTATATTTTATTCAATGTTCTCAATGGTCCATAGTGGCAACAGAACTCGCGCGCGCGACCAAAAAAGCGCTGAACTCGAGTCCGTAACCTTGAACTTTAGGCTACCGTAAACATTCCTTTTTGTGAATTCACATTTGATTGATTGATTTGATTGACGTCGCACAGGAAGCAACGCTTGGGCTATTGGCAACGGACCTCGTAATTTTGAACCTCGGTCAAGTGGCGAGGACGATACGTGAACTGGCACCTCCCTCACCTAAACGAATTCACGTGTGAGGTGAAAGATTGCTCGAAATTTACTTTTTTTACTTTCCGGTTTAAGGAGACACATTGCCCTAAAAATAACCAAAATACCGAAAAACATTTTGTTACCTTGTTTTAATTGTATGATTTTCCTAAATATGTGTACAAAATGTCATAGCTCTAATCACATTATTTAGCATGTTATCTGCATTTTCTTTAACAGTGAGCTAAAACATTTCTTTCATTGACCTTAAAATTTAAAACTACTTTTTCTCGGCTTTTTATTTCTCATGACGATCATGTACTTAAATTGCTAAGTTGTTTTTTTTAATGTAATCTATAAAAAAGTTTTGAAGTTTTGTCTGGTTGTTTTGCATAATATGTTTGACAATTCTGCACACGGGTTAATTTATTTTGGTGAGTAGTTATTTTTTAAGATCCACAAAATTATTGTTGGGGATTACTATTTTTTCTTGCGTCTGATAGGGGAAAAAATTGTAAAAATAAAAATAACCGTAATACAAATAAATCCATGCACATAATTGGGAGAAACACTTCAAAGATATTAATAAAAATAATTTTTAATATTAAAATTCGCAGAAATAGTAGTGATTTTAAGATTTCTTTTTGAAATATTTTAACAATAATTTAAAATTTAAGTAAATGTTTATTTGAAAATGAAAAGTTTTTTTTTTTCTGAAGTACTTATTTTATGTGAGTTCAGATGTGGTAAACAAAAGCGTCTATTATAAATATCTAATCTAAAAAGTTGCTCCAGGGTACTTTAACCTGAGGTACGAATAAAATGTGTACTGTTTTTCTATTCTATGTTATTAGCCACCTAAGGGGCTATTGTTTTAGGTGAGGAGTTTTGATGTACCAGATCACTTTTGGAGTATCAGATCACTTTTCAATTTCTTATCGTTTGCTTCAATTTTAATTTCATTTAGCTTAAATATATTCAATTTAATAATTTATTGTTTCCTTTAATTTTAATATCGGAAAAGTTTACTATTGTCCCTTTCTCGATATTCATCATTTATTTTAATTCTTATATTTTTTTAATTGAGTAATTTAATAATAATTATAAAAATGCGCCCCTTGGGTGGCTAAATCTGTTCTTTGCAAAACTTTACATAGAACTTTTAATTGTAATTCAGGGTAGTGCTTTCATGAGTTTTGAAATTTTTTTCTGTTTTTATCTAAGCATTTGTTAAGTCAACTTTCTCCTGAGTAGTGTTTGATTTCAGATATCGCTCACTTTAGTAGAAAAAAACGTTCTTTATAATTATAGTGATTTTTTTTTCAAATAATTAGAGGTTTTTAAATTTTGTGGATTAAAATGTCTGTATGTGCCACTCATTTAAATCTATTAGAAATAAAGCAAAATAACTCAGAAATAGGAAAGAGTAATGTAACAAACACCCGATTTTGTATCTCTAATATGATTTGTAACAACAATGTATGAGAAAAAACATCAAAGTTAATAATAGTTATTCCGTTCTTTCTTCGAAAAGCATTGCGTCGTGAACTTGTCCAACAGGTCTTCTTTTGACCTTAGGTCATTCGAGAAAATTGCGGAATGTTTTGTAGGTCATCATTACAGTAATAAATTGTTTGTCAAATTTAGCAGACTCTTTTCATTTTTTTTTTTTTTTTAGTTTTTGCAACATCTTATTTTCTAAAAATAGTATGTTAGCAATGCTACTGCCGCTTACTGAGAAGAAACTATTTGAATAAGTTTAGCACCCCTCTTCCCAGTATATTGTTGGATATATATCAATGTGTGAGAGTGTGTGCTCGTGAGTGAGAGTGTGTGAGTGCGTGCACGTGTAAGCATGAGTACGTGTGAGCGCGTACGTGAGTATGCGTGTGCATGTATGTGAGTGTGTTTGAGCGTATGTGTGAGTGTGTCGGGGAGAGAATGAGTGTGTGTCTGTGTGCATGTGCACGTGTATGTATGCATGAGTGAGTGAGTGTGGTTAGAGAAAGAATAACTATAAAACAAAATCCATTAGCTTAAAAAAATAGCAATGTTCTGAAAAAAATTATTACCTTGGAGCTATCAAACTAATTCAGAATCAAATACATAAATATATCGCTGTGACATGGAAGCTCGCGATGAATTACAATCTCATTTAAGCGCATCAGTATTCTATAGAAAAGAAATGGCCGGGAAAAGGACCGGAAAACCCTAAGGTTTTTGAAAATCGCCCACGAAGTGGACTTTATTATTCAAGAACGATCCCCTACAAGTATTATTGCGTCAACAAGGATTATTACTTCAATTGAAACATTCAATTTGTAGTCGTATCCGTCATTGTCTGCTGACGTATTTTCATCAAATACGTCACACATACGCAGTGGCGACATCTTGCTATAGTACTAAATGGTCTTTTATTATTATTCGTATGTCTCGCCTTTACATTCACCTAAAAATATATCTTTGAAATCACTCAATTACTAGTCATGAACTACGAGAAGAATATCCGGAAAGAGATCCGGCTCCCTAGGAGCCACCGCCGTGCCGGATTAGCAATTCTACCAATTTATCCAGCATCAATAAATTTTTAACGATGATACCAAAGATAAATCGTTCTTGATAAAAATTTATAGGATTGAAACATATGGCACAAATGAACTGTTAATGCAATACAATGATAATTAAAATAACTCGTGATGAACTACTCTAGTCTCAGGGTCATACATAATGATTTTATTAGCACTTGAAGTGCTGGATTTCAATAACATTTTACTGTACCCTGTGAATTCGCTGCATTAAAATTGTGCAACCGTGATATGTAATTTTTAAAGAACGATGAACGCTATACTGAGTTGAAAACTGTCAGTTGTGAAAAACATTTAGCGAAAATGAGAGCAGCGCTATGTCATAACCTGGTGATCATGGTCAACAAGCTCCAGGTAGCAAACAGATTAATTAGTACAGATTATGGAACATTCCAAACAATCTAATAGCAGATTAAAGAGCGCTATTTGTATATTTAATATTATGGAATACCCTTAGCATTTTTAAACGTTGCATTAAGTTTAAGAAAAGTAGTCATGACGTCTAGTGTTGATTAAAATGGAGCGCAGTTGGAATTAAAGCTTTTATAAAATGTAAATTGTTTATTTCTTTAGCTGTCATACGTACACACAATGACAGTGGCGAATCCAGGGGGAGAGCACAAGGACACATGCACCACATGAGCAGGAAATTTCAACCAATTTAAAAGTATTTATTTTGTTATTTAACGTCAAAGCTGTTTGTTGTGTACTAACACAGGATCGAGATATGTATCGTACTGTAATTTTTTAGTTCTTTGAATTTGAATGCTTAGTTAATTTTTAGTTTATTTTTAGATTAAGAACTAAATAAGCATGAATAACGAATGAAGTAAACAAACACATTAAGTGTTGTGAGCTTTTTAAAGAAAAATACATTTGTACCCCTCTCGTTGATTTTTTGGGAGAGGGGGGATACGTCACTGCACACAGACACAGAAGCAAGACATCACATAAGCGAAAGCGGACCCCACACGAGTAGCGAAAGGCGATGGAACGAATCTTTCTCTATCCCCAGAAACTCTGTCTTTTTTACATAATTCGAATGTTCTAGAAATAACCAAAAGATCATCCAATTTAAATCAGTATATTGATTGGTTGATTAACTATGATCACCTCCTCATATGGCGTGATGTTTCGTCATATAGCATGATATATGTATTCTTGTTACTAACTAATTAGTATATACAAATAAAATAAAACATGTCATATAATAGTTTATATAAATATGTCACTTCAGACATATTTGTATATTCTATTTTAATTGTGTATTCCAGTTATAAACTAAAATTTCCGCCTCGACAGTATCCTTTCATATAACCCTTAAAGAGGAAGTACATGTAGTGGAAAAGTGTAGGCTTCATAGTATTTAAATTTATAAACTAATTTTCTTATCTATAGTATTGTATATGCAGACTTTAATAGGCGAAGAAATTCAACTGAAAAGGGTTCAAAGTTATGAAATTAATTATGCTAATATATATGTATAAACGAAGTTGTTTTAACCAAATGAAAAAATTCAATGCATAAAAATAAGTAACGAAAAATAATAATATATTAAATTGAGATTATATTTATTTTTATCATTTATCCACATAATTATTATAATATGAGAAAAAAATCTTTTCAACGCGGTGTTCAATAGCTTAAATATATCTTTGAAATCATAACAGTTTTAAATTAAATTGCGAAAATCTGATATGCACCTGTAAAAGAAATAACATCTGTTGTTACATGACTGTCAAATTTATCGCATAACGATAAAAATAAGATGGCTTGAAAAAAATATTATCTGAACTCACTCGTACAAACTAATATAACTGCTTTTGTACTATTATTAAATTTGCTATAAATATATTTGATTGAAATAAGGCACAAAATTTAATTTACATTATCTGCTGTGAAACGTTTTATTAAAAAAAACAGATGCAATAGATGGAATGCAGACTGTATGAATAAAAAAAACCCTGATAAACTTCGTTTTTAAAAGTGTATAATATTGTGCTGTGTGTGTATGAGTAACATTTGTTTTAAATTTAAAACGTTCTTCAATTCGCCTTGTACAGTTATTTTTGTTGTAAACTATCTTATATTCTAACAAAATATTCTTATGAAATTTTAGAATACATCACTTATTTATTACATATTTTAAAAATTTTCTCATTCCATTAATTCTTAAAGGTACCGGGACATCCGAGGAATTCTGGAACATTGAATCTAAGACTCTTTGTTTTTGTGATATATATCTTTGCAAATTATTAGTAGAGATTAGACTCTTATGTGTGCCTCATAATGATATTTCAATATTTCCATAGAACTATAAAGTAATTATTTGGTAAAGAAGATCACCCCTTCTCAGTTGAATATGGATATTTTGCGAGATATATTTGCATTTAAGTACCATTTTAAAGAAAACTATTACACGATATGGTTCCATATTTCTTATGCTTCTACATAAAGTACTTATAAATATAGTGAACCTAAAATATTTTTTCTCTGTATAATACCTAATTTTTAAGAAGTAATTTTGTTTATGAAAAAGGGAAAAAAGTTATATTTACAAAGTTACGAAGTTCTATAATTTTTTTCAAAGAAAATGTGCTGCAATATCATCAAAAAAAGTAGATTCACTATTTTTTGTGAATAGTTTTCTGTATGATGAGTAAAATGTTTTGTATATGTATGGAATATTATTTTTTTAAAAATGGTACCTAAAATCAAATATATCTGATAAATCATGTCCATATTCAAATGAGAGGGGGAAAAAATCTTTATTAAGAAAACATTACTTTTACAGTTCGATAGAAAGATTGAAATAACATTATGAGGCACAGAAAAAATCTAAGCTTTGCAAATAATTTGCAAAGATATATATCACAAAATCAAGGAGTCTGAGATTTAATGCTCCAGAATTTATCAAAGATACTGGTACCCTTGACGGGTTTTAATTCCAAAATAATTTCTTTCTAATCGAAAATATACTTGCCAAGAAATTATCCATTTCTTAAATCAACCACAAACTTTTGAAAATTATAATTAATATATATCTTCGAAGCATTTACTGTAAGAAGTATATTATTGCAATCTCAAGATATCGGTTCCTTATGTTATTATGTAACTATAAACGTGGTTATGATGTAGATTAAGACATTAAACAGTTTTTAGAACTGAGCGAAACATTTATTTAAACATTTTCTTGCGTAAAGCAACAAGTAATAGATCAAAGGTAACATCCTTCTCTTCAATTTATCCTATTATTCATAAATTTCAGCGATAGTTGGAATTTTTGTTACACAGATTGCCCATATCACTTCTAATGCATGAAAATATGCGATAATTAAATAAAATAAAACAATAATATTCAGGATACATCAGCTTTTAAAGACGACGGAGGAAATTCACAGACATCTGTTGCGCTCGTGAGTAGCAATCATCCCAGAATTATATGAGCAACCAATTTTTACTAAATTTTCCACTCGCTCATTAGTGACGAAAACGGGTTTGTCGAATATATTAACGGGAAGTGGAACATTCAGGACCATCTAAAAAAATTAGCCAGTTTTGGCGCTGATCCGAATTTAGCTTTGGCGAGAAACGAACATTTGGCGCTACTTGTGACAATCATTTTCCCTCTCACTCAGTTTACGAAGAACAGTGAGAGAGAAAACTCATCTCTCACTTTCACCGCTTGCTTGACTTAAATTTTTTTTTGCTCTTTCCGAATTTTTTTTTGCTGCGACCTAGGCTAGATTTTAGGACCACTTTATGTTGGTTTAATCTCGAAAGCAGCGAGATTGGTCCACGCGCAGGAATCTGGGAATTTCAATCGATACTGGTAAAATTAACTAGAAAACAGGTTGCGCGAATCGTCTGGTCATTTGTTGTCATGGGAGGTTGAAAATTATCGTTTGCGGTTTAGAAAATGTGCTCAGTCAACGAATTGTCAACAGAGGAGATGTAATTCGAAGAGCTAGGTGTTCGGTTTCACTGCTTAAATTTTGCTTCGTTTTATATTTTGTTTTGGAAGTCTTGAGTAACGTCGATTCCCGGGTTTTACCTTTCGGTTAACTTTGTAGTATTCGCACGTGGATTTTGAGCAAATTGAAATGACGGATAATCAAACATGCGATCAAGATCAACAGATTACTTCTATTGCAGATGCAGTAGTGAAATTGAAGGAACTCAGAGAGAGGTAAGAGCATTATAAAAAAACTTTTTTTTTTTGCAAATATATATATTTTTTTTTTTTTTTTTTTTTTTTTTGTATTAAATCAGTTTTGAGATTGCATTTCCTTTTAATTTATTCAATAATTATGGAAATTTCATCGTTTCCAGAGAAAAAAAAGTCTTTTTAATAATTAAAGATAAAAAAAATTCTTTGCAAATTAATTTTATTTTTCGTGATTATTTTATAATTTATCGTTTGTTTTATTGTTATAAACAGTATTCTATTTATTATCATGGAAGATTTATTCAGTTAAAAAGTAACAAAAAAAACCTGTGCAATCGTTTAATTCCCCCTTTACTTTTCGATGTGTAAGATGTTATTAAAAACTTTCAAATCTTGCGAAAGCTGAGATTTATTTCAAATCTTACGCAAAAATATTTTTTAATTGTTCTTACGTAGAACTTAATTTGTAAGAGATATTTTTATGAAATCTGCTTCGAATTTTTTTTTAAAAAAAATTAATTCGTAATTTTTATAATTATTATTTAAAATAGTTTGAAGTTTGGCACATATTTTAAAAATATGAATACACAAATATTAATAGTCATTATATTGTAATGAGTATTTTAAATAATTTCGAAATTACTTAAGTTAAGTAGTATAAATTTAAGAATTGAAACTCAACGAAAAAACATTTTTATTGTACTATTTCTTGATTTAAAAATGGGTATAAAAAACGAATGTTGCATTTTCTTAAAAATTTTCCTCGAGAAATTTCTGAAAAGAAATTTTAATTCCTGTTACTTATGTGACTCTTTTATTGAATCAGTTTTGATGTACATACACATATATACTTTCGATTTTCACGAAAAGTGTAGATGTAACTTTTTTTCAGTTAGTTCCTGTTAGATTACTAGTGAAGAATTACAGAATAGTTTAGTTATTGTATGCAACAGGTATTTTTTCGACAAATCATCAGTTGTCTTCTAAATTAATATAAAACGCAATATCGCTTTTTTTTTTTTTATCAACAATTAACATTATTTTTTTCTTTGTAAGATTAAGATAAAGCATTTTTATTAAATTCTTTTTTCAGTAATGACAGGGCATTTTTAACTGTGTCAATAAAAACTACATCGACGTTGGTTTTGTTTCATTCAGTGTACATGCACGTTTTAGGTGGCTGTTATTCGATATTCAGTCGATTAAATGAAATTAGGAATCTGATATTTTCTGAAGTGCCACTTTCATTCATATGTTATATTTGTATATATATATATATATATGGGCTATGAGTTTTGTATAAATATGAGCTATGCACATTAATCCCTGTCGTTTAATGAATCCTCAAAATTCTTTTTTATAAAAATAATAATTTTTATTTGATATTTAGTTCAGGAACTAGATTAAATCTGATTTTGACATATTTGCGAGAAAATGTCTGTAATTATGCGAACAATTTATACAACTAAGCATTCTTCCATATTTTAAAAATTTTCCTTGATAAGCGCATTTGAAATTCGATTTCTATTGCCAAAAAATTTAACCCATAATCAGTTCACATTTTACTGTACGTTTTATTTTCGACATCTCTTTCTAAAGACAGAATAATGATGCATGAAATTCCGGAAACATTAGCTATGTTTTCTAGACAAAAAAAAAAAAAAAAAACTTCAGGTAAATAGAAGAAAACTCTTGTGTACTCGTATTAAGATGACAGTGCAAAAGGTATATTTTCCACATAGCGATTTGCAATTTCCTGGAAAGAGTAACTATTTATTTTCTCTAAATCTGCCTTTTGAATTTCAAGAATATACTTGATCGTAAATATACAAATTCGGATTTATTCCCCGAATATCATGTTTGAGAGAAGATAGTTGATAATAATAATTATTTTAATTCTTTCCGGATTTTGGTATGAGATATACATCGATATTTCAACAGTGAACCTGTTGGACTACTACGTTAAGGTATTGTAAGATTTTAATTATTACCAAGAAATAACCTAGATATCTGAATAAAACATTAATTAATCCTTATGTGTGAACATAAATGTTGTAAATTATAACTATTAATGTTTATATGTTTAATTTGAGGAAGTCGTAAATTGAAGTAACTCGCAGTTTAGAAACTTTTTAATTATTATTTCGGGCTATCATAAAGTTTTTATTATTACAGAAAAATAATCGAGATAAAAACTTTTTTTTTATTTATTATTTTTGGGAAAAATTTCTCTACATAGTCATCACCCACAATCATACATTTTCCCCTACGTTTCTTGACTTTTCTAGGGCTGTCCTACTGTAATTGTTTGGTTTCCTCAACATGAATAGCTGTAATTTATAAAATTATGCACATTCGGATCAATTAATATGCAGAACAAATTTTATACAGATTTCTCGGTTATTTCTTAGTAATAATTAGACATTAACGATACTCCTCGTATAGTGATAATAAACCTGTTGGACAGCTATAATGATTTAATTTAATTTTTAATCTTTTTATTTTTCTGGCAATAAATTTTTCTCGCGTTCTGTTGTAATGTCTGCGTGTTGGCCATCAACATTGGTTATGATTTTTTGAACGTTTTTAACGGTTGTTCTAAGTAACGTCCGTCTCAACGATCGATCCGTTAGCGTAGGTCGGGTTGCTTTGGTATTCCCCTCCCCCCTCCTTTGATTATTCTCCTCTTCAGCACTAATTTTGTGGTCACGGTCGCGGACTCGCGGACGGCGTTGCTTTCTTCAAGTCGTTGGTTTTAGCCTTGATGCCTCTAAAGATTCGCCGTCTACCGGAGTTGATGCACGTTAAATCTGGTCGAAGACCCAAGTCCTCCCGGTAGTGTGTGGCGAAAGTTTGGAGAGGAAGGTGCCAGATCCGGTGTCGTTCTCGTCACTTGATCGAGGTCCAGAATTACAAGATTCGTCACCAGTAGCCCTCGTGTTGCTTCTCAATGCGACATTAATAAACAACCACATTTGCACTAATTTTGTCCAATTTCCTTTAAAACATTTTCTCACAAAAGCATACTACCAAAGCAACAACCGTTCCTTTTTGGTCTTTTTTTTTCTTGGATCAGTTCTTAACAATTCGTTTATCATCAGAGAAAATGTAGATTACTTGAAATGTTACGCGACAAAACAAACAATATAAGCACAATCTGATCTGAAAGGTGTGCTTTTTCCCGATTTTTTTTTTTTTTTTTTTTTTTCAAAAAAAAAAATTGTTTTGTTTATGCGGGAAATAACTGCATACAAGACTGAGTAAACTTATAACCCCTCTCTATTACGTTGTGATATTCGCAGTTGTTTCTTAACTAACCTAGAAGACTTTTTAGTAATTTGAATTGCATACTATTACAGCTCCTTGCCAACTTAAGGTAACGTGAAAAAGCAAATAAGACGAAGGTAAGAAGTGAAGTGAATTATATACATATTGATATGGAACTGAAAGGAAAGAAAATGATGTCATATAATAACGACATGCTGATATATGTTGTAGACTGGAGTGAATCGTCGTAATTAATCGTTTATATTGATAGTAATTGGGAGTGATTCCTTATCATAAAAATAGGTTCGAATCTGCTATAATCGAGAAGTGAATGAATCGGAATGAGTGATTTGATAAGCTTAGGCTTTATTATTTGAATATAAACCAGGATTAAGTGAGAAATTCGAGGAAGAGCGACTTAGCATATTTTTTGATAAATAATGAAGTATTTTGTCCTGCTATTACGTTTCTCCAATTGAAGTTATTGGCTGTTTAATTAAACTTTAAGTTGGCTGTACAGTTAAATAATGAAAGAAATATTTCACAATTTAACTCTTCTGTCATATGAAATTACAAACTTAAAGTCTGTGACTTAAATTCCAAGCACAGATAAATTAATTTTCAATCAAATAAAATGGCCACCGGTTATGAGTCTAATCATTTATTTATTTGTTATAACGAGAAATATTCTCTATCAGTTTATGATCCCTCACCAGGTTTACTGACATGTTTTACTTGAATATTAAATATCAATCTTGTCCCGATCGAAGTTTCAACTTCTAGAAGGCAGGGTCGGATCTTTGCTTTATCAATATCAAATTAGATTTCATTCACGTACATATATATTCTGCACACACAATTATATTCCTTCTCTCTCCCCCTCTCTTCTACTAACTTTAACGAGTCTTATACTTGTATATCCGTTTTTCACTATCTCTTCGTTACTTCTGTTGACTTGTTTGCAGTATCACATTTCATTTGATTGAGTCGAGGTTTTATTTTTCGCAATTAAAATTATAATGAGTCCCAAGATAATTAATAGAAGAACGTGAATTGCCCATCTTAACAACATGAAGAATGAAAAGATCTTAGAGCAGCGTTTCTCAACCTTTTTTTTTACTATGCCCCCATAAGCCTTTTAAAAATTCTTATGTCTCCCTAATACATATATAGGAACCCCCTTATTCTTATGCTCCCCATATCCTCTTTCGTTTCGCCCCCCTTAAGAATCAAATTGCCCCCTTGTGGAGGTAGGCCCCACGTTGAGAAACACTGACTTAGAGTGACTAATTAAAAGCAAGTCGATCTTTATCATAGTGCTTATAGATATGCTGAAAAGGACATCAAAGGCATAATAATATCGATGATTATAAAATCGATTCGGAGACTGAGGTCTTATGTTTGAAGCTGGATCGGTACAGGCGGTAGCTTAAGGTTGTTGGATCTTGAAGGCGGTGACGTAAGACTCGGAGCAGTGGGTACAAGCTTTGGTTCAACCAAATATCATTGTACGGAATCATTGGAATAGCTGATTCTTAAATTCAAATATGCTACGAATTCTTCAATTAACGCCGAAGGAGAGTTAGGATGGTTGACTAGGGTTCAGACCTATGATATCCATATCCAGTAGGAGATAGAAATTCTTTTCATTATTTTTGATCAATATTTATCATTATTTTATAATTAAGCTTAATTTTAATTACGTCATTTTCTTTGTTCATTTCAAGCTGACGACTTAGAAGCAGCTTTATGATCTGAATGGCATTGGTGCGATTCCATTGAAAATCAACATCCGAGTGTGGTTCAAAAAGTGACTGTTTTTGACGACCGACAGCGTTGCTAAAGGCACTGTATACTGCTATCTGTCAGACGGTACCAAAACAATTTTGAGTCGTTTTGAATGAATCCGCGTCAAGTTGCCGTCGTCATTTTTCATTAGTGATATTTAGATTCATCAAAACAGACCGAAAACCGAGAAACAGTCAAAACTATGTTTTGCTTCCGGCGAATCTGTTCCAAAAAAGGTGGATGTGGCCGGGAAAAGTGATGTTGACGGTTTTTTGGGATACAAAGGACGTCATTTTCATTGCCTTTTCAGAAAAAAAAAAAACCGAGCCAAGGACAATATTAGCATGAGTTACTCAATTTCCGTTTCTCATTCATAATATGGGTAATTAATCAGCCACCCTTTTATAACGTAATGAGTGTTAACTCGTAAATTCTAACAGATTGTAAAAGCCTTTATTAAGAGTGAAGTAAAAATTTTAAAGCTTATCGCGTGTCATCCTCATCACCTGATATTTGTTCAAAATCACAAAATCTTCCTTCAGTAAAACGTTGTGATGCTTTGATTAAAAGAAATCAGATCTTGTAACTTCTTTGTGTTGCTTTTTTGCAGAAATATTTGTTATTTCCTCTCAAAATGTGATTTAAGAAGACGTCGTTCTTTTCTAAATGTTATGAAATACCATGCATGTCTTCACTGCTTCAACTTCATCTCCATATGATTGCCATTTGCTTCAGTCCACAGCACACCAGTCGTAATGTATTGGATTCGTTATTAGAAGAGACATTACGAAGCACTAAATAGTCAGTCAAACAAATCTTTGAAATAAGCATTATCAAAATAAATTACTAATGTGAGGCGTTTTTATAATCACGTCCCTAATCGAATATTATAATTGAAAATTATGCTTACAATAATAACAGCAACAGTAGAGTTGAAGAAACTAGATCCGATTCCAAAAGACCTATTGTTACTGAATCGAAATCAAATATACATTCTCTAAATATCACCTGACTCTCATTAGTCTATAATTCCTCCATCTCCTATCATCTTTAATTTCTCTCCATTGCCACCAATCTCTATATCTCATTTACTACACTTCAAATATATTATTGCTAATTTACATAAGTCACGGTTCTTTCATAAGACGAGTTCTTTCAAACATCCTAGTAAAGTAGTCCAGAGGTTGGTTAAAGGTAAATACGCATTCAAATGCGCATACCTAACAACATCTGGGAACCAAAAAAAAAAAAAGCGTATTACTTTCAAGACACGTGTAGCTTTCAGATACAACAACAACTTAAAAAATCGGGAAACATAAAAAAACGTAATGGCCATGAAGGCATTATTTCTCAATGAAGTCTGGTTATTAAATGTTGTTAACTGAAAAACCAAATTGATAACAGCCCACCACATAACTTTAAAGTGATATTAATAAAAATAAAAAAATAATAATAATAAATCAACTAGAAATATTATATAAAAAGTCACAAGCCTTTTTTTTTTTTTTTTTTAAAAAAAAAGGAATGAAAAACCTGTCGTATGTATATAAACCTGTTTCACCTTGAAGGGCTAAGCAGAATTTTTTTTTTTTTTTTTTCTTTTTCATTTGTTATCTGCTATTTTCATCATTCAAGATTATTTATAGGATGCATGAAAGAAATGCATGCCGTTGTATATACTGAAACGCTATTCATACGCATCCATTATCTGTTATTTTTCATCAGTTTTTGTGTCTAATCGCAAGTCCATTTGTCCATAATCGCGTGATAAACAGCACTTTGAAGTTACAACCAATACTTCTGTAATTAGAAACTGAGATTTGTTTTCACACTTGACGGGCATTTTGTGATTGTATTTCATTTTTTAATCTTCTGTCTGAGAGTGTTCTTCCGTCAGCAAAAACGTCACTGAAACATAAGTAACATATCGTTAGTTTGATCCATCCACACAATTGCGGCTGTCCTGTCTTTTAAAAGAATCGTCAGAGATTTTGATACGAAGTCTTTTAATTGGGAACTAATCCATCCATCTTCTCTGTGATCGAAAAATAAGTGAATTGTCTGTTTCATTATTAGTTTGAAGTTTTTTTTTGAACTAAATTTATAGTAAAGCAATGAATCCAATACCAACTTTGAACTGTTAATTTCAAAGTTGCTGGTTAAATGTTAATTTCGATACCTTTTCAACTGATTTCCGGAACTATTATGTTTCCATTGATGAAACTCAACATCATAACAATGATAAAACTCACTTCTATTTGTGTGAGTCTAAAGTAAATTTGAGATAGTCAAAAATAGGAGTTTTATTAGAAATGTTTTCTTTCGTGCAAAACTAATACTAATTACTTTGTATTTTCTGTATTAAATAAATATCCTTGACTTGAATTATGCTATAAAAACATACATTTCCATCTAACAATATAGACTCACGGTACAAAAGAATTTCATGCATAGGGTTATTATAAGCTTCTGAAATTAACTATTGTGATTTAGAGTGTCATTTCTCAAAAGATAAATATCAGAATGAGATAAACTCGGAATCTCTGGAAAAAAATTACTAGTTGTCGTGCTTAAGTTTACAATATTTCTCATCTATTTGATTTAGAGCATCAGACTTTATTTGCTTAAAAAAGAAAAAAAAAATGAATGTTTATTCTGAAATATTTAAATGGAATCCACACACACAACCACGAGTTCCACACCTGCTATTGGCGTATTCATTCTCAAGAAAGGATAAATAGATAGGGGAATAGGAGTTGTTCACTCAGAGAGCGAAAGCATGTTTGTAAAAGTATATTTTTCTATCTTAATTTATTCATTGTATTTACTGATAATGAAAATACAACACCATAAACACTTACTCAAAAAATATGCGAATTGCAAGGTATACGCAGTGCACCGAGTTATGCAAATTATACTTAAATGCGTTGCATTCTGGGACAGGTGAAGTGCTATATAAGGGAAAGAATCTGTAGAATCAACAATGGTTGTGCTGTTCCAACGGCCAGAATATTCTTCTTTTGAATTGTTTTTCTGTCACAGAGGAAATGTTTAGTACTGACAATACCACGGCGCCGAACCCGAGGCACTTCAAAACAGACACAGGGTTACACCAAGGGTATGATGATCGGACTTAAAAGAGCAGATTGGTCGCTGCGCCGAATCGTAGTGGACAGGAACCTAAACGCGTCCACCGTATACCGGCTGGGGCAAAGATGGTCGCAAGAAGGTAATGGGGCATTTACTAGGTGTGGCGGTACTACTAGAGAGACGTCAGCACGCGTGGACCAACGCGTCCGCAGGCTTGCGCTGGAGAATCCGCATGCTACTTCCGTTGACATTTTGCGGCAGGACATCCTTGATGTTACCATATCGAGCAGGATCATTATTCGCCGATTGGCCTCCAGGGGCCTACATTCATGGTGTCTGTTAAGAAGACTGCCATTGAGTAAAGGGCATAGGTGCCTCCATCTGCGATAGTTTCGGAATAAAACCTCCTGGACTTTTTGGTAACATGATGTTGTGCTTTTAGATGAAACACGCGTTTGGTTAAGCAGTGACAAAATCGTGTATAAGATTGGCGGTGACCTCGTAACAGATCCAATCCAGCCACAACCATGAAACGCCACACCGCGGTTCAGCGCGGCATCAAAATTTGGGGTGCCATCACCTAATATTGTAAACACCACTAGTCCGTATTGCTTACATTTTGACTTCCCAACAATACATGGGTGATGACGTGCTCCATCCGATAACATTACCCTTCCTTGAGGATATGCCCAATGACATTTACCAGTAGGATTACTCCAGACCGCACACGGCGCGCATCAACCAATATGCTGTACAAGGTACCTCAGTGCTTCCTCGGTCACCTGCCGCCTCAATCTACACAAATCGAACATTTTTGGTACGAGATTGAACGTCATTTGCGTTAGTTGCCACCTTTGCGTTCAGAAGACGAACTGTGGCAAATGGTTGAGAAAGAATTGACAATCCACCACATTCTTTGAATCTGTACTAGACATATTGTTGAACGTATTGCCGTCAAGAGTGTTCCAACAAATTATTGAACTAATTGTATAGTCGCTCCATAAGAGTGTCACTCAAAAGAGTGTCATGTCGTAATAAACATCACTTATTGTTCGTTACTCTGCATATCTTTACTGATTTCCACTTCCTTCAGCGTACACGTTCTTGGTGTTGTATTTTTACTGTCACATAGTGTACAATCTTTTGGAGATTTAATTAAATCTCTTTAATACGACATTCAATGGTTCGACCTATTTCATAATCCAACACCGATCAAGACATTCTCTTTCGACTTTTTCATTTTGATTTGGGTTTAGTTCTTATAATCCCCGGGTTCAGGAAGTAGAATCGGATGCAGAAGGAAACCATGAAAGATAAACATAAGTCTTGTGGGTACAGGCGCATGTATGAAATTTTCCGAATATCTAACAAAAAATACAATTCAGCAGATCTCATAAATTTTTGTGTAATTCACAAGGATTTTTGAAGAAGGATCCGAATCACGGAAGCAACGTGGTAACACGTAATTTTTTTAATGATAACGTTCATTCTTGCCATAGAGTAGGTTTTAAAAACTTGTTTCGTGCTGTCATTGTATTGCATTAATTTTTCTTTTGTACTTCGATTTTTACCCGCAAAAGAAAAATCGGTTTAATTAAATTAGTATTCAGTGTTTGAATTTAATTTTGTAGTTTCCAGAATGACAAAATCCTTTGTCAGATATATATCTTTAGGTTCCGAAAGTATTTAAACACATTAAATACATATTTCAACTGCTGAAACTTTCATTTAAAATGACTTATCTTTGGTTTCTCCAATAAAACTACAAGAAGGCTCAATAGCTCGGCAAAATCGCTAGTCTTGAACGTGTCGGATTAAAGAGCTGTTATTATACTGATCAAATAATTAAAATTAAAAACCGTATTATTCGAAATAATACTAGATAAAAACAATATTCATTGTTGTTTTTGTGGGTATTTTAAAACAAATGTGTAATTCAAACTGTAAGAATTTTAATAAACTACTTGTTCTGATGGTTTATTATTAAACTAATCATGACATCCAAAATTCTATAAGTTATATTTTGTCGGAATACTCGGAATTTTACGTTTTAATAATTATATATACTGAATGTAGTTGCATTCACGTGTCAAGTGTCACAATTCTAATATACACAATGCTCCAGCATACGGAAATGTTTAAATACACAAAGAAAAAAAATTGAAACAAAATAAATATATTTAATGAACCAGTTATCCATGACATTAAAGTGCAAAAAAATAACTGCAGAAAATTGAAAGCATGATACCGTGGATTATCAATTTGAATGTTATAACATTCATGTCATTTTGCATCACAATTAAAATGAATGCTATACCATTCACGTTTGTGAGCGGGTTAAAGTGGATCAGTTATAGTTTTAAACCGATATTTCGAATCGCGTATGATTTTACTAATATAAACGTTTTAATGTAATTATTTCAATTTAACGTGAATTGAAATGATTGAACATCTCTAAAATTTTGTGCTACCCTCCCCTTGTGGCCTCAGTAGCTTAGTGGTCAAGGTCATGGACTCGCGACCGGCAGTTTTCTTCGAGTCGGGGATTTGAGCCCCGATGCCACAAAAAACCCGCCGTATAACCGAGGCTGAGGCACGTTAAATCTGTCGACACTCAAAGCCCTCCCGTTGGCCTAGTGTGGGAGATTAGTGAGGGAACTGACAGCTCAGTGACAGTCTTTATCCCTTGACTGAGGATCAAAATTACAAGGTCCGTCGCCAATAGCTCCCGTGTTCCTTCTCAGTGTGATGTTAATAAACAGACCCAATCTGCTTCTCCCCCATATTTTGTCACCTCTGCTGCCCATGTATTGTAACATGTTTACATGTGGCGAATATCACTGACCAGATTACATATTAAAATATTTACATTATTTATTACACATGAGATGGTGCACCTTTGTAATCCGTTTGTTAATTTTGGAACAAAAATACCAATTGATATGCACTAAGATTCCAGACAAATTCAGTACTCCCACTGTAATTCGGCACTTCAGCTTTCCGTAGCTTCCAGTAATCCGATGTTTTTACACTGTAGTCATACAAAATTATTTTATGCCTTCTACTTCAATGGAATAATGTAGACTTTCAATCCAAAATAGTACATTTTTGCAGCTTTTGTTATTTTTATCTGTTTGATACTTTGTGACTTTGGGCTATTCGCGATTTTCTCTCCACTAACCCCGGGGACTTTTTGGTAATTTGAATTGCGCACAATTACAATTTCTTCCAAACCAAAAGGAAACGTGATAAGGTAAATTTGGGGAAGACAAGAAGTGAAGTTAATTGAGTTAGAAATAAGGACATATAAGCAAAAAAGAATCCAAAAGAAGGAGACGAGAGATAGAGGATAGCGAAAGAAAGATAGATATTTGTAAATTGGATTGAATCATAATTAATCTTATAGATTCTAGTGATTCCCAGTTAGAGTAATACGAGTTGAATCTGTGATAAACTAGAAGTGTGTGAATCAGAATGAATGATTTGGTAATCTAAGACTTTATTATTGGAATATAAACTTGGATTAATTGAGTTAAGAGGAATTCGAGAGAATGGTCTTGGATATTTTATCTTAATAGCCGATAGACTCTGTTGTCTTTCTCTTGCATGTCTTCATTTGGAGCTTTGACCTTACTGATTAGTTAATTAGACTTTAAGATGGCTGTGGAGTTACAAATAGTGAAGGAAGACCGTCACAATTTCATTTATGTGTACTGTATTAAACTGTGTACAAAACTGCTGTTTAAATGTGTTATTTTTAGTAATTTTCCATTAACAATTTTAGTAATTTTCCATTTTCGATAGTCCGGTCCGATATATGCCGGATTACCTAGAGAAATATTGTACGTTCAAAAGCGATCATCAATTGTTGAATTTAAATACTAGTCGTGTTTTTGCTGTTATCAATATTTGCAGGCTTTCAAAAATGTCTGCTACTTTTTTTGACAATTTTATGGTTCGATACAAAAAAAATTCTTCTGAAAATATATGATTCGCTTTGCTATCCCAGAGGGTTTTAAAAATAAATGTTTCGAAACATTTTAAGATGGATTCGTTGAATTCATGGTTTTCAAAGTATGTTTGCATCCAACCATTGAAGAAATAAAAGTTGCTTAAAATATCTCTTTTAAAAGCATCTAGCCCGCTAGCGTAGCACATTCAAATTCAGAGCTTGACATAGAATTCTGCCCGTATTTTTCCTTGAATTTCTTAAAGCCAGCTTAGTAGATTTTTAAATAACTCTTTTGACATATACACGAAATTCTTAGTTTATAAACTGATATCATTGGACTTGCCAACTCCCTTTTGAATAATAATTGGTAATATGTAAACTATACCAGCCATATAACCGCTTGGCTTAAAGTTACATTAAAGAAAAAGGTGAATTATAATGGAAATCATCTCTTGATGTTTCATTAGTAAATTATGAAAGACATTATTTATGATTTTCTTAAAAATTTTATTTATTTATTTATTGCTAGGTATTTTTCCCATCATGTCATTTTTACTTATACTTTGCTCAATATATGATATAACTCTATTTCCACATCGCATCATTTCTTACTCGTCCGTTACTCCTTATATAACATAGCTCTACTTAGTTTTCTATATTTACTCTGAAATATAATTGCATTTCAAGACAAAAGATATTTTATCTTCCCTGCTGAATTTTAATGTCACCGTATCTTAACCGTAATATACTGAGGATTTTAAACTTTATCGCTTTTTATGTTTTCTATATCTCGCAGTGGAAAATTAATTTTTCAGTCCTTTATTTTTGAGAACATTTTACTGTTTTACGACTATACTCTTTTTTTTCTGTTGCATCTCCTATCATTTTTATGATTCATGAGTCCTTTCTTATTATTTCCACTCGCAGGTACACACACAGACTTTGTTGGTCAATCGGTCCGCCGTGAATGCAATTTTTTTTTTATTTACACGTGATTAAAAAAACAGTAATAAAAATATGAACAATGAAATCCTTTTTTTTTTTATTTTCGTCCTTGACGACTCGATCATCTTTCTGTTGCTATGAGTTGAATGTTAAAAAGATCCAACTTAATTCGTTTCAATGATAAATAGTTCACTCACAATGCTGCTACGTGTTATCAAAGAACTGTGTTGAAAAGACAGCATTCCGGGACGGAAATTTAACAGGCACGCGCGTTTCCGGCGTTCTTTTTATCGCACATATTTAAATAAGTCTTGTTATAACAAGTTTTTTTGATTCTGTTTTTCCTTTATAGATTTGTTTATTTTTCTTTCGTTGTGTGCTGGAATAAATCAGATTTAAAACGAGAAAAACGGTAAAACTAATTTAGTCGCTTGCAATTCATTTTTATGTCAGCCTTGTATTACAGTCGGGTTTTTTAGGAAATAGAATTTATATATTGAATTTTAAGGCTCCTGTTAACTGGCTGCTTCGATTTCGTGAATGTAATACTAATCCTATGGAATTTCTACTACCATCCTCCAATATTTATTATTTTATATATTTAAATGTAAAAAAGTGCATCTGAAAGAGCAAAAAATAATGAAGGTTTCTGCAGAATTACATTTCCCCTCCAAAGGTTTCCACGCAATTCCATTTTTTCTCCGATTTTTGAAAATACTTTAGTATATTTATTAAAAACCGAAAGTTCCTCGTACGAATAGTTAGCAAAAGCGAGAAAAAATATTTATAAAAATCGGAAAAAATTTGTAATTCCGCTGAAACCTTCGTTATTTTTTGCTCTTTCGGATGCACTTTTCTGCATTCAAGTAGATAAAATAGTAAAAATTTTAGGACGGTTGTAGAAATTCCTTGGATTAACATTACGTCCCCGAAATCAAAATGGCCGATAGACAGAAGCCTTGATGCCTGTTTGAAATGTTCATTGTTTCATAAGTTTCCTTTTTTCAATGTGATTTCTTATACGAAACTCATTTTTTTTTTTATAATTGTAATTTCTGGTTATTTATTTTAATTATTTCAAAATTATCCTTGACAAGAATATTTTAGAGATATGTATAGGAAAATGCGAATCTAAGTATTCATTATTTTGATTTTTTGAACGAGAATAAGAAGAAGAAGAAAAAAAAAGACGCGTGAAAGTAGGTCAAAACGTCGTTGTAAGCATTAATTAGTTTGGATTTTTTTGATAATTGACGCTAACAATGAGAAAAAGGAAGGCTCAGGATATTTAAGAATGATAATGACATATTGATAAGTACGTCATTACAAATATGCTTCATTATCATTGGTCTTGTAACGTTGGAACTTTTTCCTTTGCAAATACGGATATTTTTTTAAGGTAACTAAGACACAATATGCTTCAAAATTTGCATCTTTTCATTTTGTTCTTTAAAAAATTTAAGAGCGATTCGCTTATTTTCGTGTTTTCTTACAGTCCTTCAGTGTTTTCGTACCACTTCAGGTTACATCAACCTCAAAATAACATTCACCAGAAACATTTTAAGTAACTGACGTCACTTTTTTTACTATCCTGTTAAAAAAAAGAGGTTGTTTTGCTGATTCTGTAGCTATATTACTTATGAAAATTCGATGAGTAGTTGAGTTAAAAATTAAGTTTTAAAACTGTGAAAATAAAATTGGAACGCCATAGAGAAAACTATCTGTAAATACGTTTTTCTCAAAATGTTCTTTTCAAGTTCTGGATCATTTCTCCCTCTGTGAATTTCCGGAATTTTCATTCAATTTTATTTATTTATTTGGATGTTAACAAGAATAATAGGTTTCATTCTAATAAATGGGGGAAGTGTGCATTGTAATGCTATATAATTATATTTCTCTTATTATTATTAATCATAGGAGACTTTCGCTTGCCAATCAGGACGTAGAACTTTCTTTCAGCTTCCCGATGGCAACCTACTTAAAGAAAATGTTATTTAATGCTTACCGAAAATGAAATGAAGATCGGATACCATGAAACATGAGTGAAGCCAATGCTCTTCTCGTACTGATCGATCTATACCGCTTAAAATGTAATATTTAATTCAAATTCACTACGACAGTTTGTTTAAATCCAAGAGCAAAAATTTATTTAGTAATTATATAGGCCTGAACCTGCTACAAAGCAATTCTTATTCCTATTATGAGAAAAACGAGCTGTGGAATTACAATTTCCGACTTTTTTTCGGCACATTACAGTTACAGAAACAGTTATAAAATGTCAAACGACTTTATTCGCGTTTGTGTGTGTGTGTCTGTATGTATGTGTGTATGAATGTGTGGTGAGCAACTATATGTAAAATTAATCTACCAAACGATATTTTAAGAAAATTTGTATATAGAAGCGCCTGGCAATACTGAATTCGCCAAACCATGATTACAACATTTTAAAAAAGGAAAGCTCTTGTACAATGTTAACATTGTGAAAATCTATTTTTTAAAAATTATTACTGAGATGGATATCCTTATTTTGAAAGGAAGATTTTTTTTAAAAAAATTTAAATCAGTGGTTTGTGTAAAAAAGAAAGTGCTTACGAATATAACACGTAAAAGCTCATTAAATGGGCTCATACTGAAGTCTCGCAGGGAATCGAAAAGGAATCAAATTATTATTAAAAATAAAGCCGTAAAGTTGTGATGCTTCGGTTGTATTTCTGTCAACAAATTGTTCCATCACTAATTAATTCGATTCATGCAGACAAAAGTCGGTAAATAATTCTATAGTCAAACAAAGAAAGAAATTAAATTGAATTTATTCATATCTTCAAAAATCTATATAGTTATGAATATGTCTCTATAAGCGTCCGAACCTATAAGTCAACATTCTAAAATGCAACTTTATCTTACCATTAGACTCCGGATCCCAGCCAGTATAAAAGTGTAATGTAGATCCGACTGGATATCTATTCACACGCATATGATCATTTCACACTAATCGCTGAGTTAACACTTCTAATCTCTCTCAATCTTACCACTAATCTTCTTGTTGAATTCTCCACAGTTTGTAAATGATATCACATCGATCTCATTCACAACTCTTCAATATTGATAATTTCTAATCTTTATCATCAATTCTATAATGTTAAAGATCTAATTTACATAAATCGCTATTTATTCTCGAGAAGAGGTTCTCAAGTCAAATGACATCAGTGAAAGTTACCACGGGTTAGTTAAAGAAAAATACACGTGAGAGCCCCGTTATGAAGACTACGTAGATACATAAAGTTCTTAAGATTCACTTATCTGTCAGTATTCGAAAAATAAATGCTTCATATGTCTTCGGTCTTAACTCTGGATTTAAGTTTGATTTTTGCAACTTTTCAATATATGTTGTTGTAAATAATGTGTAAATATGCAAATATTTTTATTAATGATGAAACTATTCTTAATATCTTGATATTATTTACTAATTTTTCTTGATTTGCATATTCAAGCTTTTTATTTAAAATAAGTAAAATAAAAATAATTCTTTAAGAATATGAAGATTGTTGTGCGAAAGAAGTGTTGATACGATGTGTTATTTTTTAACCTTATATGATGATTCTTTTTATTTAAAATAAATAAAATAAAAGTAATTAATTTGGAATACAAAGAGTCTCTCTTCTAATGTTAAAAAGGTGTTATTTTCTAATTATTTTTATTTCATGTTTTTTTTTTATTTAAAATAAGTAAAATAAAAATAATTGATTTAAAATTATGAAGATTCTCTCTTACAAAATGTTAAAATGATATTATTTTCTGACATATCTTATTCTGTGTTTTTTAAAATTTAAAGCAAATAAAAGAATTTGAATTAAATAAATTAAACAATTTCAAGACTGTTTTTTAGAATGTTAAAATGATATTTTCAAACTATTCCTTATTGTTTTTTTTTTTTTTTAATTTAAAGTAAGTAAGTCAAAATAAATTTTTTAAAAAATATTAAGATTCTATTTTTTCTGCTTTAAGTTTCTGTTTTTTTTTTTTTTTTTTTTCCCCTAGCATTTCACATTTTTTTCATTGACCTATGTTTGTTATTATGAATAAATCAAATGTTAAATCGAATCTGGTAGACATCACGTTTGGGGTCAATAAGTGAGTAGATATGTGTCGTTCATGTTTCTGGTTATATAAGCGATCCTATTATTGAGGTTATATTTTCCCAACCATCCGATCGAAAATTAATCTTTTCACTAGGGTAGAAGTACCGAAATTTCCGGCTTTAGGGTCACACGTGGCCTCGTGCGTTATGAGTGTAGCATTTGATCCCAAATTGTAGAGAATAAATTCATGTATTCTTCAAAAGAGTTTTAGTAATACATTTTAGTTTTATTACTTGAATTAATCCTTAATAATTTATCTCTTATGTAATTTATGTTTTTGCTCCAATTTTTTTTTTTTAATTTTAACCTTATAAGGAATGCTTTACAATACTAAAAAGAAACTGTACGAAAAAAAAATTGCTCCAGTTTTCAGATACATTAAGAGTCTTACAAATACAGTCTTAGTTTTCAAGTTGCCTGTAATTACGATACTCACATTATAGCTTATAATATCGTAGATGGATTTTGAATACTTCTTAATGATTTCAATAATTTGATAATTCCAGTTTTTTCTCGTTCTCTGAATTATATAATTTCGCCAATATATATTCTTTCAAGTTTCTTCTATAAACTTATAATTTATTACAATCTTACAATATTTTTATACTTTATTTACGATATTTATATTTAAAAGAGGTTTTTGAATTTTTGTTGGGGAAGGGATAATTTTATTCTGTCACTGTTAGAACATATGTTATTTTCTACAATTATATGGGAAAAATTACCTTCAAAATTAGTTACTGACTGGTAAAATAAATCCGTAATAATACATTTTGTTTTTTGAAGTAATTATTTCACAAAATAATATACGTCTTAAAAAGAATGAAAATGGAGTTTTTATAAACATGACTACAACTAACTCAGGACGTAAAAAAGTACAGAATTTTATTTAAGGAATAAAAGATTGAATTCCGCGTTATAAACTACAATATTTTTTCTATACTATTACTGGAAAACCCTCGTACTTTTTCACGGTTTCTTTTTAATACCCTATTTTTAAAATAAGAATCATAACCGAATTGGTAGTGAAATTGTTATACAAGTGCTGGATATAATTAATTTCTTATATCGCTGCAATGGAATTCAAATACAATTTGGTTTCCTTTTTCTAGCTTTTTTTTTTTTTTTTTTCATTTCCCTCTAGAAGTAGGCTTGATTAAAAAGTAATGCCTCCATGACCATAATAACATTTTAATTTTTACCTGACTTTCAAAATTACTGTGGTATACCTGTGTCTTCTAGGAAGTGAACTATCATTTTTCGACATTTTTTTTCCTCGCTCTTGCCCCAACACGTGAAAAGTCCAGGGAACGACGTAAATTTACAAGTTATCTAATTGTAATTTCAAAATTTCACCATCTCATCATAATTAGCAGAAATTTAAGTCATTTATTTGAGAATATGTTCCATAATTAAATTATGTTGAAATCAAAATTTTAATGGGATGAAGACCCAAACGTCCGGGAATCAGTGGGTTAGGGACCACCGATACAGAATTAAGAATTTTCCACTACTCCGATACGCCCAATTATGATTGGACGCTCCAAGTGAAGCGCCGAATTTTCATTGGTCGACGGAAGAAGCTGGAATTAACTAGGGGCGGGTTTCAAGAGTGCATCGGGGGGGGGGGGGCTTTAACTTTGCGATTTGAAATTCGTGGGAAATAGAAGGATCTTTTTTAGAAAAAACTAATTATTAACATTAAAGAATTGACGTACACGATGCTGCCGTAATATGAGCGCGGGTTCTCAGCAGAAGAAAGGATGCGAAATACAGAAGCTGAGAAATTTGGCGAAGTATATGAATAGTGGTGTTAAGATTGTTTTTAATCTATAAAGAGAAAGATTTCAACATTTTAGCACGGTTACCGCAAGCTATTGTGAAACACAACGTAGCATTGGTTTTGGGATAAATTGAACTGATTAAAGCCTTATAAATGCGTGACTAGTCCATCAAACCCGTCGGGGAAGAATTTCGGCAGTTGTTGTCGACATTAAGCTTTCATGGTAGCTTTCATCTTATCTCCATGTGGGTCGCCATCTTCAGTTCTCAGCACATTAATGACATCCGGTGACAAAATAATAAATGTTTTACACAGAGAATGTGAAAAGGGAAGGTGAAGTTATAGTTTCGAAAAAAGTTATTGCTATGGAGGCATTACTTTCCAATCAATTCTCGTAAGGTTTATCAGAAGAAAAAAAAATGGAACCTTTTCAAAATTGTAACTACTGAAGCTCTAAAATGAAGTATCAAAAATGCATTGTCTGAATGTACTATTAGCATAAAAAAATTATTATACAATTACTTCCTTATCCAGTACAAGGTCAGAAGAATCGGCACGGAAATCATCGCTGATGGAAAGTTTTTTTTTTTTTTTTTTTTTTTTTCAATATTAATTTTTATGCTATTTTGTGTCGCTTGCCACTCATAATCTTTCCCTCATCTCCTATTCAATATTATTTATAATTAATTGACATTTTTATTTCATTACCCAATTATGCAGCCAAATTTTCTTTTTCATGCGTCTGATCACGCGAAATCTTCCCAGTTCACTTTTTATTTTAAACACGTTCTCATTTCCATTTCGATGCATTCAAATGATCGATACGCGTTATTTCGAACGAGGAAATTTGCTTTATGGGCACTGAGTGCGACACATATTTGTTCTTGTAGCCTATAAGTTGTTTTTATCATTATTTTATTGTAATTTCTTCTGTTTTATGAACTGTGTGTGGGGGCATTTATTTACACGCTAATTTTCGTTTTAAATTCCCTTTTATGCTTATTAATCTTGTGATGCAGCATTTATGTATAATGATGCTCGATAATGATGAAACATTTCCTCATTGCGCTACTCGTGCGTGTTGAGTTTACGAGTCTTCATTGAAAAGTAATGTCTCCATGACCATAATTTTTTTTTTATTTGTTACACGATTTCCAACATTCTTGTTGTGTCTGAAAGCTGCATGTGTCCTCTGAGTAACGCACTGTTCATGTAGTCCTCAACCTTCTCCAAGCGTGTCTAGTGGGGAAAATCCGTCGGAAATTGAATTGAATTGATTGAATATTTTATTAGCATCGCGCATTTCGAAGCAACACGAAAACGATGTTCCAAACAAACTGCATATAATACTCCCGAGTCCTAGTTCTACCAAAACCCACCGTACGGATTGATAAAGGCCTATGCACGTTAACTGGATTTTTAATTTTCCTAACGTATAATAGAGATGTTTAACTAGCTTATATGTCGTTCTCGTCACTAGACTGGATGATATGTCTATGACTGATTACTTTTTAAAAAAAAATAGACTGTTTTCGCTTAGTATTAAAGAATGGACCCGAATATAGAACACTTTTTCCAAGTAATAAACGCTGGAACTTTAATTTTGTATTCTGACTTCACTACCTTTTAGATAGCAGTGTATTTTCATTTTACTCATTTCTGTCTGAATCAATTCATTTTTTTTTCTGGTTTAAAATATGTTCCTTTTTTCCGTTTTCGATACTGTAATGCAGAGTGGACTCCAAAATTTACGTGTTCGTTTGAAAATTGGAGTGTTTTTGGAATGTTCCAAACTTTTAAAGAGTTTTACATTATAAAGGAGTATACGTGTTACGACGTCACAAACTTCTATGAAAATTGAAGCGATTTTCTGTCTGAAAATGTGTTCCGATTGGGTTCTGTGATGTTAGGCGAAGACCACCTGAAAGGTACCCTTAGATGCAACACAAGGCCTATTATCCACGATCAAACGACGAAGACGACACTTAACTGCTCCCCCCCTCCCATTCTCCAAAATTCCACGCCATCCCAACTTTAGACAGAATGAGCCTCGAGAGATTTTAATTGCATCACTCCCTTACTCAGACTTTAGTAGTGTAGTATCAGAAGTAGTATCTTTAGTATATCACCGGGCCTTATATTTGGAACCTTTCAAAGTTATTTCGAGCGACCAATTCCCAAAGCGAACTATTAGCTCTTATCTGAAAAAACCGAGCAGAAAAACATGGGAGGAGAGGAAAATTTTCTAACTTGTTATAGAGAAAAAAGTCAAGAAATTTGTTATGGGAGAAAAAGTGATTCATTGAAAGCAAAACTAAAATTTGCAGTAGAAAATTTGAAAAAGTGATATCCCTTGAATCGAACCCTTGTCTATTTCGCAGCAATCAAAATTTTGCACGCACGAACAGCTATGCATGTATACATGTAAGTGCGTTTTAGGCTTTAATTTCCAGACTTTCTAGTCAGTCTAGTTTTTTTAATTCGAAATTAAATAAATATAAGTAAAAAAATTATCTGGTTTCTTTTAAACATGGACTAAAAAGTATAAAAATTATTTTTTAAGTATATAATAAAAGCTTGAAGCATTAATGCTTCTTTTAATCTCATTTATAAGGAAGTAGCGATGGTACTTAATTTTTATCGTTAATTACCTAAGTATACATATCTTAGTTCAGCTCCGCAAGCTATTATAAGCATTTTATATTATTTTACGTATAAAAATATATTTTTATACTTTTTAGTTCCTCCTTAAATAAAAGCTTAATTTAAAAAAAAATTATTTATATTTATTTACAACAAAGCTTATAAAAGCTGTAGATCGTTTTATCTGAATTACATTATTTAAAAAGCTACGTTTTGTTTTTTTTATCATTCCTGTGCAACATTTTATTTCTGTATGACAAAAAATTAAGCTTGTTTTATAAATAAAAGGCAGAAAAATAGTTTCAAGAATATAAACAATAGTTAGCTTAATTTTATAATAAAAAATAGTTCTAAATAAAAATCAATAATCCGTAACTTATTCTAATCTTGGTTGATATAAAAATTATTTTTCTCTAATTAACTCATCCAAATGATCGTTTATGTTATAAATACTGTTTTTTTTTTTGAATTTCCTATAGAAATAATCGACAAATTTTCAATGAAAAACAACATTTATATCCTTCCTAAGCAATATAAACGAAGAATTTTATTTTTAATTATTTTGTAATGTCTCTACAGTCAAACGATATTATTATATATTGAACAAAAAACTATCGAAAAAAAAAATATTTTTTGTTCGCTAAACTCTTTTTAACTTATTTAACGAAATTCTGAACGACGAACAATACAAAAAGCCATTACCGTTTTTTATTTACAATTATAGCTTCAAAGAAGGCATTAAATTAAATGGTTCTCTTCTTACAATTCACTTCAAGCAATGGAATTTTGTTTCAACTTCGGAACAATTAGAACAGTCAGAGTGTCAGCTGTTACTTTATTCGTTCTTTTTTCTACTGGAACAATTGGTAGATTGTTCCTTTTTTGTCGTATTCGTTCAACTTCTATGAATTGTTCCGATTTACTTGAATTTTTTTTTAAATACGAAAACTCTTCCTTTTTTTTTTAAATGATAGATTCTTATATATAAATGAAATTATTTATATTTATCATTCTGAAAATATCTTAAAGAATTTGATTACAAAATATCCGGAGTTTTTGGAAAATTGATCTGATTACGTTTAAGTAAGCATATAAATTTTATTTTTAGAGGAACTGTAAAAGCAAATATGAAATTTTTTGTACTACAAATTTGTGTTCTGATTTTCTTTATGATCCACCTTGTAACAAAATTTATATCTATTTTTGGCATTTCTTTTTACAAATAATTCGAAACACTTTCTTATTGTGTTTCATAAGGCATTTTTAAAATTGAATTTCTTCATCAAGTTTCTACAGCCTTTTGTCATTAGTTAATAACATATTCACGGTGACCAAAATTTAAAAAAACCATATTTCAAAGCTCTCTAAGTGCGAAATTAGTCATCAGAAAATTGCGAAACTTTGTGGAGGATTTAATGAAAAGATAGAGAATTTTTTCCATTCGTAAAAGTTAAAAACAAATATCTCCACCAGAGAGCATTGCTAATAAATTACACACTTAACTATACCTTTACAATCATTTTACAATTTTAAAGTTAATTAATTTTTGCAGTTTTTATTACAGCAAAACGTGTTCCATATGGTGGTCATCATTTTCAGCTACCATTTGAAATCGCACGATAACACGTTCCACAGTTGACTGAAGTGTTTTTGGAAAATGTTAAGCACGGCATAAAATGCTGTCTTTAAGATCAGATAACCTTTTTGGATTGTCATGATTCAATAGATGTTTAAAATATCACAAGTGGATTCTCTTCAACAGCGACGATAAAAGTTAAAATGCCATAATAATTAACCCGAGAGGGAACCCCTTTCCGATTAGTTGTTAAGAGCACTGCAAAAGAAGACCTGACGAGTTTTCTCCAGACCGTCAGATCGAGAGTTGGAATCAACCCCATAACTCTAAGATCAACCGACATTCCACGCCATCTTCCAAAAGAGGCGGACAAACATCTAGTCATTCCCCAAAACCAGAATTCTCATGGGTTGAGGTCTCGGTATTATATGGCGGCGGACGATGCATATTAAATCCAGCGTGAACAAAGTCACGTTGGTGGGGATGTGAAATGTCCATTTTTTATTTCAGTCCTCCACAAAATTTCGCATTTTTCTGATGACTTATTTCGTCTGTAAGCAGTTTTGAAATGGGGTTCTTTAATTCTGTCGAATTTCAACTGACCTGAAAAATAAAACTGTGTGTTTATAATCAATGAGTACTTTTTTAAAAAAAATTATCGTATTAGAATTATTATTATCGTATTAGAATATAATATGTGTGTACCCACTCGTTAATAAATCAATAAATAGAACTTCTTCGAAATCTAGCGTACATAAACTATCAATCAATCAATCACGTTAATCATGAGTTAAGGGTTTTCTCCATCTCTCCGAATGCATCCGAAATTATTTATGAACTCAGCCCGAATTACTTTCATTACTAATCCTCGTATCCTCAAATTGGGACACCTACCAATATTTAGACTATAGTATGTGTGCTCAAGAAAATATATGTTTCTTCCAGTTTTCATTCATTATTGAAAAGATCAGGGATGAGCAAATGAAAAAATAAATACTTTATGTAATTTTACATTTTTCAGGACAAATTTGCTTTAATATATTTGATGTTGATTCCAAATCAGAATGAAATTCTTGGCAGAGTTTCTAAAATATATTTTGGTGATTGACATAGATGGAAGAACTGAGATTTGTACAATCGTATTTCTTAACTCCTTTCAATATCTTTTATACCAGTACCCCTGAATGCCCTTTTTTAATTATTACAGTCTTCCTGAAAATAATACATTTTGGCGTTCCGAAATTGTGCTTGGAGACAAGGAGACAGGCAACTTAAAAAAAGGGATATACGATCACATTATGTGAACTACTTTTAACTTTGTACATAATTTTTCAATTTAATTTGAAGTGGCCATGATTCGGAAATTTTTCAACAAAGGGGAAGTTGTGTGTGTGTGTAATAATCAGTATCGATTTATATGTATAAAAATGTAATGTGATTAGTTAAAAAAAATTAAGGAATTAGTTTAAAACGTAATACAAAGACACAATGAATTCGCAAAAATATTTTTGAAAAAATCAATTAACTTATCTTAAATTAAAATATATGAAATATTTTTTATCCATTAACTAGCTAAAACTGAACACTTGCGCACATAGCCTGTACTACCAATTTCCGCAGAACCCATCATAAGAATCATGTTTAGTTAAAAGTTTTAAAACCTATGCGTAGCATGTCTATCACAACTAGCCCCTAGCTCCTCTACCAAAAAAGAAGGGTAAAATAATTCGATAAACATGAGTTACAAAGAAATATTACACATACGTTGCAAATTTTAAAATGATCGCGTCACTAAATTAATAAAAAATTTATGCCATTTAATTTTCGGTTCTATAATGTAATCAGAAACCTCTTCGTATTCTAGATATTGTTATATAATGTGAGAGATAAGAAGAATCTAACTACATGTTCCGGATATTGTAAAATAATAAGAATTTAATTATTTCCTTTTAACATTCTATAATAAAATAGTAAAAGTCAGTGGCGTATCCAGAGGGGATGCAAAGGGACATATGAACCCCTCTCCCATATTTTCCGTAGAAATTGAAATATACCAGGATAATTCTTTTATTATACTATGATATTATTTTCTAAATTTTAAACATAAGAGCTTTTTTTCTCCTCATGCTTAAATTTTTTTTTATCACGATGAGAAAAAAGAATTTCAACCAAACCAGTTTCTCAGAAAAGAAATGAAAAGTATTTGCTGTCTCTGAAAGAGTGTCTCTGGTTCTGTGTTTGTCGATGAAGAGGGAGGGGCTGCATTCTTAAAAAATGCAGATTTAATTCTCATAGTATTTTGATTATTTTTTTAAATGATCTTTACTTGATCTTTATAACTTGATAAAATTATAACAATACTTGAAAAATTTTAAGCAGGAAAAGTAAGATTTATATAGCTTATTATTTTCTTTTTACCAAGTGATTATTCTAAACTGAAAAATTACTTCTGTCATGGAATGACGATATGCACACCCCAAAATTATTTTCTGGGTAGGCCATTGATGCGTGTGTGCGTGTGTGTGAAATTTTTTCGCTTATATTAATACTTTATAATTCTTAAAAATAATGTATATATCTTGTTTTGAAAAGTTGTGAATATTTGCTCTATTATATATTATTTCAAATAAGAGTTTTTTATGACATTTCTTTCAATCTCTCTACTGTTCTTTTCATATTTAATTAGAAATGTATTGTTTTCCTTGTTCAAGTAATTTTTGGTGTTTTAATTATTTTTGTTATAAACGAATTTGATAAGTGGAATAGCTTAGATCAGGGGCCGCCAAACTTTTTTGATCATCGACTCCCAAAAATTTTAAAATTCTCTTCACGACCCCCTATATAAAAAATGATTTAAAAAATAGAAAAAAGAAACTTACCTGTTTCTTAAATAAATTATATCATTTAAAAAATAGTTACGATGTTGTTGTTTTTTTTCTTTCTTGATTTTAATAAAATCATATTCTTACAAAAATCAATGAGGAGAATGTGCTTGATGGCTCTTGGCTAGATTAGCAATATTTGGTTCAAAATTTATTGATTTCAGTCTTACTTAGCCTGGGATCTCCATATTCCATTTGTTTCTCTTCTTTGTTAAAATAGAATTAACATGACTGAAAGCCAGATTCAACCATACACGAGCTTGGGAATGCAATTTAAAAAGGGAAATGTCGTATTACAAGTTTTGGATATTTTTGCATAGTATTTATATTCGTACAAAAAAAAAATTCACTCACAGTTAGATTATTAAAATGCATCTTTGCTTCAAGGGCAACCAATAATTCAATGACTTCATCTTGCAAATGACTGTCGTTATTTTCAACAAGAGCGGAAAGTGGCGCGGTAGTACCATTCTGCGATATCTATATTTTTAATATCTCCGCAGCATTATTTAAAATCATTGCTGAATTTTTGGAGATGATTTGTATGTGTTTCCAATAATATATGTCGGTTATATCATATATGTATATATATATAATTTGCAATTTTTTAATACTTATGTGTATAAAATCTCCTAAAACTTTTCAATTGTAATAATCCTAATGCTTGTCAATTGTATCATTTTATTTGTGGCTTTGAAAGTATGTATTAAAATTTGATGGATTGTAGTTGAATTAGTAAAATTTTGATAATTACTTTCTGGTATGGAAAACGTAATTTTTAGATGCAGATTGCTGCACAATTTGTAATGTCATTTTTAGTGTAGAGCCTTTAGTAGTGAATGAGCCACTTTGTGGTTTAGAACATAATAAATCTCATCTGACAAAAAGGCAGCTGTGTTAAAAGAATTCTTATTTTGAGAGTATTTAAGTATCGATAAAATTATGAAATGCGTCATCTCTCGTCTTCCTAGTACTAGAGAATTTTTTTCTAACCTCGTTTTTGTTTACTCAACAGGATATTCTTGCGCTGAACGTAAGTCAATTCATGGCTTTGAGTGCTGTGCTTTGCAAGAATACCCTTTTTGTCACTAATAAATGATAAGTGAAAAACTGTCTCATAAAAAAGTTTTCATATCCTCTCCTCTTCTGATGAGTTCACACGGCATTTTTTTATTTGAATTACACCTCATGTAATTAAGAAAAAACGCCATCTTTGGGCGTATTGTTTATTATAGGAGTTCCTTTAAAAACAGGAGTATGCACGCCAAGAATGGAATAGTTTCTAAAACAAAAAAAAAAAAAGACAGTTAACTCGTAATTTGTGACAAAACATGCGCAAAATATTTTTGTTGGGATACAGTTGGAGACACAGAGGCGTTAAACATCAAAAATTATGTATTAACTTTACTTTTTATAAATATATGAAGATGTACGAAATATCGACTTATTGTTGAAAATAAAAAATAAATTTATAATTCGATTTTCGAGGCGAAATGTATCCTTAATATGCTTTTCTGCTTTCACCGATCTTGTTTTATATTTGTTGCGTATTGTTGCAATATTTTGTGTGTGTCAGACTTGCATTGCAGAAATAGTTAATTATAAACTCAATCTAAATGCGCATATGTGTGTGTAATTAAACACTAGTACTTAAATCAAAAACAAACTAGGAAACTTCTCAATAATTAATAATTCGAGATAAAAATCTACGTCTTTAAAAACAACGTTTTTATATAGTGGTAAAATTTATTTAAAAAAAATTATTGAAATATTAGTTAAAACTTGTCGTAAATGTCTAAATATTTATTGTTAGATGAGTAAGAACGATTCCCAAAGTTTCAGAGCTCTAGCTTGATGGGAAATTGGTTAAATTAACGATCGAAAATTTGTACACACTCACCAAGTGAAATACATAAAAACGTTTTTTAAAAATTAAAACAGTATGTAATTAATCATTACTTTGTTTGTGAAAAAAAAATATATGTACCAAACCATAAAAATAAATGGATTGTAAATAATAATAAAATAAAATAAAAATTATAAAATAAAAAATAAAAAGATTGTAAACAAAGAAAAATGAATAAAAATAAGTATTCATATTTAACTATAAAAGAAAAATATTACATGCTATAGAAAATTCCTAAAGGAAGTAAATTAAATGAAAAAATAAACAAGTGGCAACCAAATAAACGAACTGGCTAAAACTGAACGAAGATAGGAGTATGTTTAAATATATAATAAAAATTATTTATCTGACGTTTTGATCTTTCATAAAAGACAAGATTTAAAAAGAAACACGTTGGATTTAGTATTCATTGTAGGAAATAAATAGTCAAAAAATTATTGTAGACGGTACAACTTTTGTAGAACTGAAGTCTTCCTACATTTATTGTTTTAAAAATCTCTCTCTCTCTCTCTCTGTGTGTGTGTGTGTGTGTGTGTGTGCGTGCGTAATGCTTACCTTACATAATGTTTTATCATAGGCGAGAAGAAGGAAGAACGAAACAACTTATATTCACAGAAACCATTTTTTACTTATGGGCGAATACGGAATTTCATTTATTATTTGCTTCTCCTACATATTACGTTATTTTAGATTGTATTTTTTATACAGTACGCACGAGCACTAGAGTACATATTGTGCATTTTGACCTTAAGTACAATAATTAAGCGTACATAAATTGCGTTTTATGTACAATTTTAACCCATTTGAGTGCAAATAGTGGAGAAAAATATTAGTTCACTTACAAAAAGCCTAAATATCAAGAAAATGGCGAATTTCCCTTGGAGGGTGCAACCGAATGTATTTATTCTTTGTTAAAAATAGATATTTTAGAAAATATCTATTTTTAACAAAGAATATTAATCGAATAGAATTGGAATCTATTAATCTATAAAAAAGAATTGGATTGTCTAGATAACATCGAAGGGAAAATTGAAAAAAAGCACAAGAATCAATTACGAATTAAATGAAACAAGATTTAAACACATCAGTTTCCGCCCCAGATTTTTCAAACCGCAGGATTTGCATATCACTTCAGTTGCCTATGTCTCAGTTTGAGCGCGCGTGGCTTCTTAAATTAAATACATTAAAAAATGTCCTCGAGATCGGAACGGAAAAAAAAAATTATGATGTTGTTGAACAGGTCGAAAAACCTGATTCGTTTTTTAAATACTATTATGAACAGAAATAGAAACAACTACAAGCGTCATTTAAAAGTTATGCGAGTAATTTTATTATTATGTAATTACATTTTAAAAAATATATTTTCAAAGACCTTTGTAGAATATCAGTTGTACATTTACAAATTCTTTTGCGATGTGTGTATATTTATATTCTAGTACATTTTTTCCCCTAAAAAAAACTGATATATGCCAAATAACTTTCTAGATTAACATATTTACATTCATAAACATAATATCGGGAGCATGCTTAAAAAATGAAGCATTAGTTCCAAAGTATTTCAAGCTGTATGTATTATACGAGATGTGGCTATTAAATAATGAGACTGACACCGCTACTGAAGTACGCATGCGCCAAATGTCACTGATCGACAGCTGTTTAGCGAGTAGCCTTCTGTTTCGAATGCAGTGCCTTTCGTTTCTGTAAACAAATCTGTATACCCGTAGTCTTCGTTTGCATAAGAGTTATCTTTTTGTTTCGCCGGAAAAATGATAAGTGTAACAATAAAGCAACGAACTGTTGTGAAATTTCACATGAAACTTGGAAAAATTGCTACTGAAACTTATAATTTATTGAAAGAAGTGTATGGCAATGAATGCTTCCCGCGTTCACATTTTTTGAGTGTTTTCAAGGTGGCCGAGAAGACGTTGAAGATTATTCAAGTTCGGGTCACCCTTCCACATCAAAAACGCAAGCCAATATCGAAAAAATCGGTAATCTGGTTCGATCTGACCGTCGGTTAAGTATTCGTGCGGTTGCTGAGACTGTAGGAATTGACAAAGGAAACGTATGGCGAATTTTTCCATCAAGATAATGCGCCGGCTCATTCCACATTGTCAAGAGGTTTCTAAACCAAGCACTGCATCCCCTGTTAGTCGTTGAAGCTGTGAAAGAGAAAGCGGCACGTGTTCTGAATGAGCTGACAGAAGACTTCCAGCACTGTTTCGAACAATGGAAGATTCTCATGGAGCGTTGTAGGGATAAAGGAGGGGTGTTTATTGAAGGTGATAAAAAAGTACTTGTGTATAACAACAAAATAAAATGTTTTACAGCGTCAGTCTCGTTATTTAATAGCCACTCCTCGTATTTATAGGAAATAACATATCTCATTTACGCGTTCATTTTATATAACTGAACATTACTATATATATATTGTAACTCTCTTTAATCCAACACCACAGTCCTCTCTAAACACGGTCCGGTACTTTCGGGACCAAGGCTAGCAAGTTTATCGGATTATCAAGCGTCAAAAAAATTTGAATCCTTAAAACTTGTATTTAATGTGTTTACACTCGGTATGGAAAATAGACGATATAAATATCAGATAAAATGTTTCGTCATTCTGGCAACTCAAAAAAAAAAAAAAAATCAAATATTGAACATTAAATTAATTGAACACTCTTGTATTGGTAAAAACTTAGCAAAAAAAGAAAAAATTTGTGCAGTACAATGATAGTTGAGACCGCAGTGGTGTAAGTGGAAAGCACGTCTGACTGCGAGCGCTGTCCACCCAGGTTCGATTCCTTGCGTCTTCGTCTAGGGTAGCTGGTCATGTGTCAACACAGCCCTTCAAATCTCCGGGGTCGATAAATGTATACAAATTCGTTTGAAAAGTTAACTGGGGGTCCAGCTTTGGACTAACCTCACTAGCTAATAATTAGTACCTCAGGCTCAAAGGTAACGAAAACGGAGATGGGCATCACTTGATGAGCTTGAGGCCAGGACAGACTTTAATTTCCACTGATAGAGTTTAAAAAAAAACTGTGATGTGTCCTTGTGGTTTGATTTGAATACTTATGTTGTTCATAATGAGACCCCGTTGGTGTAGTGTGGAAGTTAGGAGAGGGGGGTTGACAGCTCAGGTGTTGTCCTCTTGACTTAATCGAGGCTCGAAATTACGAGGTATGTCGCCAATAGCCCCGGTGTTTCTTCTCAGTGCGACATTAATAAACAATCATACATCGCCACGGCCGCCGCTTTGTTGTGATCCTCGCTCTGTTGACATCCTGATGTGGGATTATGAGAGCTGTACGCGACACTGGTTTCAGTAAAAACATACTGAATGCAAGGACTTGTAATAGATGAGTCACCTTTTCCACAAAATAATAAGTTTTTAAATAAAATTCTCAGTATTTTTTCCTTGAACATTATCTTAACAGACACAGCATATCTGCGTAAATTAATAGGCATAACTTAAATAAACTAATTTTTCTTGTTCTCTGAAAGTTGAATAATCAATGTTAGGCAAAGTGGGCAAGACAACAGAAGTCTTTTGGCGTGTTAGGTGCTATTTTACTATCGGCTTCCAAAAATAGTCGCTTGCTATTGGTGGGAGAAATTATAAGCCGATGGTAACACTGATAATAACTCATTGGTGAATGTCATAGTTCACTATCAACGATTAAGCATATTTAGAAACATTGAAAATTAAATTACGATATTTTTAATAAAAATTTTGTCTTGTGCTGTTATATTGGCTGGACCGCAAAAGTATTCGTTGTGGGCTGCTAGATTGGCATGCTTGCTCTTAAAATTTAAGAACATTCCGAACAAAAAGTCATTTTTCTCGTGAGCATGTAAATTTCAAAGAACATTTAGCATTGCAGTATAAGAGGGGAAGCAGGGAAGTCATTTTACACCAGAAAAAAAGGATTGAAATTTGAATAGAAAATGAGTATCAATATAAAATACACTGCTTCCTAAGAAATAGCGAAGTTAGAATACAAAATTGCCGTTTAAGAGGGTTTTTTTAATAGGAAAAAGTGTTCCAATTTCGGGTCCTATACATTAAAATTACGCGATAACAGCCTTAACACGTAGTTAGTAGGGAAACTGGAACACCCGATTCAAAATAAGCAAAATTTATTTTAAATTAATTTGTATAATATAATACATGTCACCTAGCACATAAACATGATCGACGAAACATAATTTCGTCTTTGTAATAAAGATCTGTCTCTTCTTATGTGCCGCGGTAGCCTAGTGGTCAAGGTTTCGGATTCGTGGCCGGCGGTTTTCGTTCAGTCGCGGGTTCGAACATTACCTGCCAAAGACCCGCCGTGTAGCCGGGGCTGATGCACGTTAAATCTGTTCGGGACCCAAAGTCCTCCCGTTGGCGTGGTGTGGATGTAAGGAGAGGGGGTGCCAGCTTAGGGGTCATCCTCGTCACTTGACCGTGGTTCAAAATTACGAGGTTCGTCGCCAAAAGCCCTCGTGTTGCTTCTAGTGCAATGTTAATAAAAACTAAACCAAAACTAAAACTGTCTCTTCTTATCTGTATACAAGAATTGCATGTTAATAACGAAGACATTTTTTGAATAATTAATTTATTTATGGCGTTTGGCCAAAGCGAATAAAGCTACCTGCTCTTCTGTCCGACCAGATTGACAAAGTAAACACATAAGCATGTTTGGCACATTAAAGGCGGCCGCGGTAACTTAGTGGTTAGGGTCGCTGACTCGTGACCGGCGTTGTTTTCGTCGAGTCGTGGGTTCGAGCCCTGATGCCACTGAAGACCCGCCGAGTAGCCTGACTAGTGCACATTAAATCGAGTCGAGGTCCTAATTCCACCAGTTGGCGTGGTGTGGAAATTTGGAGAGGGAGGTGCCTGCTCATATGTCGCTCTCTTCACTTGACCGAGGTCCATCACCAATAGCCGCCATCGTGTTGCTCCTCAGCGCGATGTTAATAAACAATCATAATTACACTTATGGCATATGAAAGTGCGACAGAAAATAGTTCTTTAGCAATTTGTTTGGCACCAAATAAGTCGCTTACGAGCGAGCAGTCTGCCGCATTATCGAGCGTCAATATTATTTTAAAAGATATACCAAAGGTAGGTCATTGTTTATAAAAATTTAAATGATTAAAATATGTATTTATTGTGGCGGCGTCGTACATTCCGATCATGCATGGATTATATAAATATCCCACATAGTATTTTGTTCCAGCTACTTCAAAAATTAAATTCGAAAATTGAGCATTATGTCAAGTGAGTAAATATGCTCGTATTGATTAAAATCACAGCACAAAAGTATGAAAATTAATATGCTACATTAATAGTTTCAGCAAGTTGTGACGAGCTACTTTAGATATGGTTATGCTTATTAGTTAAATTAGCTCCTGACGAACATGTTACTGTTCTGTATGTATACAATTGTAATATTATGTAAACGTTATTCACGAGGTGTGGATATTAAATAGCGAGACTGGCGCTGCTACAGAAGAAGTCGCATACGCCGAACGCCACTATTTTATAACCAAACTTATTTTGACTGGTTTAAAGCGTTTTCAAGATGCCCGAGAAGACGTTGAAGATGACTCACTCCCTCGTCGCCCTTCTACGTCAAAAATGGATGACAATATCAAAAAAATCGGTAAGCTGGTTCGATCTGACCATCGGTTAAATATTCGTGCCGAGTGTTGAGAGTGTAGGAAATGACAAAGAATCCGTACGTCAAATTTTACGTAACAATTTTAACATGCGAAAAGTGTGTGCCTAAAATTCTCTCGTTTAAACAAGAAGAAGCTCGCAAAAATGTTGGTACTGACACTTTGAATGCCATTGAAAAGGACCCAAACTTATTGGAAAGGATAATAAGATGTGACGAATCGTGGTTTTTTGCTTATGATCCTGAAACGAAGCACCAATCCATGCAATGGAAGAACCCATCTTCACCGACAACCAAAAAAGTTCGAATGAGCAAATCAAAATTCAAAGCAATGCTGATTTTTTTTCGCGGTATTCATGGAATTGGTTTATAATTCGGATTGTTTACCTTCACTGGGTTCCTGAAGGTCAAACTATTAATTAACATTACTATCTTCCTTGCGCCATGTGCTTTCATCTATTTCCTAATATGAAATCTGCATAGAAAGGAACAAAATTTGAGTCCATTGAAGCGGTAAAGAGAAGCGGCACGCGTCCCGAAGGTGCTGAAGACTTCCAGTACTGTTTCGAACAATGGAAGATTCGTATGGAGTGTTGTAGGCATGGAGGAGGGGTGTTTAGTGAAAGTGATAATAAATATTTACGCTATCAAAATAAAAAAAAATTTACAGCGTAGTTTCGTTATTTAATAGCAATACCTTCTATAACCCTTTAGTAAATAAGAAACTGTACTGAAATGAAAACTGATTGCGACGATGAACGCTGTGTGATTCTTCTCTGTTAAGTATTTTCGATATCGGTTCACATTAATACATTACTTTATAATAAAACTAATAAGAAACATGGTGAACGGCAAGTAAATGTGAAGTGAATTTTAACGAAAGAAAATAACCGCGTTCTATCAAATCAACTTTTATCAAGGAAGCACTTGATGAGGTTTTATTGTATTTGCAGAAATTTTTGTTAACATCTGCTAACATGTTGTCTTGAGAAAATGACATCATCAATACAAGGTGTAAGGTTCAAAAGATTGACATCATAAGACATTATCATAACGATAATTATATTTAGTTTGCTTGAGGTATATTTACATTGCTAGAACCTATTTAATGTTTTATCGTCTGCTTTTATTTTAATATCCAAATAGAATATTATTGTCTACTTTACTTATCGTTTGCTCTTGTGTGTGTTTTTTTAATATTAAAGAAAAAATTATTTTTATGGTAGAATCGTCTGTTTTTATTTGTTTATTGTAGTTAACATTACAGTTGACGGGATCGCACTGGAGCACCTGAGCGTTATGCTTTTAATCTCCATGTCTGGTACAGAATTTTAAAAAAGAGCTTTACTTCGGCTTTTCCTGCCCAGAACTTTTGTACTTTTCAATGTTTTCTAGTGAAAAAAAAATGCTTTAGGAATTTGTAGAAGGTTTAACATGAACTAACGTTCTTTTTTTTTTTTCCAAAAGCGATGCATATAATCTTTCGTTTATTTCCTATATTCCTATGTTGCGAAGCACGAACTGCATCCATTCACGGAATTCTGTGCCTGCCGCAATCAAGAATTAATAGAATAAAAACGCAACTCGAAGTGGGAGTGGTTGCCGCCTGTTTATCGTAATTCAAGGTCGTCTTTTTTATCTATTTTAGCGCACAGCCCTAAAGAATTTCTCACATAAAAGACACAACTTGACACTCACTCGCACATTATAATAAGACCTTTATCTGAAAAAAAATTATCCTATTACTTTGTCCTCAAAACGGTGCACTTTCTGTCCTTTAAAGAATTCCTGCTGTGAAAATTACTTTTATATTCACCTTTTCTTTTCTTTTTTTTTTTTTTTTTGCAACAAAACTGGGACACTGAACGGGAAGAATAAGAGAGGGGGGGGAGAGAGAGAAATTAAAAAGGAAAACGTTGTTCACCGAGCTGCCCTAATACGTTTTTTTTTCCCGGGTTAATTAAAACAGTTTTAAAGATCACTCAAGAATAAAGTTGCTGTCTTAAACAGGAGTAAATGTGACAGCTTTAGGGTTGGTGCTTTATATTGAACACTCCTGTTGGCGAAGTGTTTTGATATCGCCTAATTTATTCATTTATTTACGAATATGGAAGCCTTCAGGAGTCGTTGCTGACATAAGTAACGCGGGAGTGGTTATAAATGCTCTCCTTCTAGCATACTATTTAGATTTAAAAAAATTTCCCGCGAAGTCTCTCGGAACATAAATAAGAAATTACGTAAAGCCTTGTATATTATTTTATGTCGGAACCATTAAACCGATGGAATTTTACCAGTGGCGTTTTTAGAAACGCATTTCGGCTTGCAGATTTCATTCGGAAAGTGTCGAAAATTTCGCTGCAATGCTTTTTTTTTTTTTTTTTTCCAAAATAGATTTATAAACACGTGTAACTAATGACGGCAAGTGAAACGAGGTTTTTGATTTACTAGATTTGGAGTTTTTCTCCCCGAAAATATCGTTAAGTTTTTTTTCATCAGTCTAATGGTTATTCAAGAGTTTGGAATACGAGTTCATGCTGAACACTTCAAGTGTCTTTTGGGAAGGTAATGTGATATCGTTTTATTAAATCATTCTCAAATATGCTTAAATGTTTTAAAGGACTGTGTAGCATCGGCAGATGATGCTAAAATTCTGGATATTAAAATGACAAATTCTAAAAATTTGAATGTATTGTATTGAAACAGAGATTTTTGTTCAATATTAAAATATTGATTGAATTGGGGGGTGAGGGAGAGAACTGTTCACACTTACCAGTGGCGTCTATTGGATGGGGGGGGGGGAATTGAATTTTAATTGCATTTTAGTCGCCTTAAGCTATATAGGACTTATTGAGAAAACATTTGTATAAACCCGATAGTCTTATCACTTTATTATGTTTAATTTCCTTAAGTGCCATAGTTAGACTCGTGCTCCGCGGTTGTGTGTGTTAGTTTCGTGAAGTAGAACATCACTCTCTAGTTGGATTATGGGAAATTATCATTTTTTGGTGTGTATTTTAAACTCCAAAACTTTTTTATTAGTTTATTATTTTAAATGAAATCATCTCTGATCATTTTTTTTATTTCTCCAAATGCTTGTATTTAATCGCAATGCGTGTGTAATATTGTTCCTTCGAAATGAAAGTTATATTAATATTAGAAAGATTTTTTTTTTTTTTTTGAAAATATGATTAATAGTATGCAATGTATCTTGTACATATTTCCGCTAAATATTTAAATGATCAAAGAAATGGAAGGAAAGAGGTGTGTGTGGGGAAACATTTATACTTTATTTTCGTACTCTTTAATGAATTATGCATTATAACTTTTTTGGTCCATTGGGTGTGGTTTCGCTTAAAATAGAATAGTGCGAGACAAGTACTGAGATTAGTGTGATTTAGATCTTGAATTTAGTCATATAAAAACGTAATATTATTTGATCCGCAATATGTTAAGATCGATAATGCGTCAATAATTCAGGTTCCTGCAATTTTGTTCATATAACTGTACACTAGAACATCTGAATCATTATGTTGTATTTTATTAAATATATGACGCGTATTTTAATTGCGTAAATTAAAGCATTTACGTTACATAATTAAACATCATACAACAATATTTAAATAATTATGATATAATAATATTAAATTATGCATATACTCTTTGATTATATATATTAAAACGATACTTTTTTTTACGTTTATATATAGCCCAAGAACTTATTCTTAAACATTTATGTTTATTCATAAAGTAAAATAATTTTGCGGATCATGATTTTTTTATTATTAGGTAATGAGCTTCATTTGCGAAAAAAAATAGCATCGATAGTGCTGTGGTCATGATTGCAGATTCGGGACCAGCTTCGTTTTCGTCGAATCTTCGGTTCGAACCCATATGTCATGCAGCGGAGCTGATGTACGTTTTATCTAGTCGAGGTCCCAAGTCCTCCCGTTGGCTTGGGAAAGAGAGGTGCCAATTCACTTGTCGTCTTCATCACTGGATCGAGGTTCAAAATGACGAGGTCCATCTTCAATAACACTCCTGCTTCTCCTCAGTGTGAAGTTAATAAAAAGTCACAATCCCTGATAAAAAAAAAAGAAAAAAGTCAAACATTTAGATTAAACGTGTTACTTAACTCTGAAGCAATGGAAATACTATAATACCACGAAAGTTCTATAATAAAAAAAATGAATGCTTGTTTAATAATTGAAAAGTATAAAAAAAATCAGAGATATATTCAGGGTGTCTTAGGATCGGGTTTACAAATTTTTAAAAAAGGATATGTACACCGAAACGACTTATATTCTGTCTGAATTCTGCCCTCTCTTTTGTTTGATTGATTTATTGTTTACTAACATTGCACTTACAAGCAACACGGGGCTTATTATTGGTGACGGACCTCGTAATTTTGAATCTTGGTCAAGTGACGAGGACTGCACCTGAAATGGTACCTTCCTGTCCAAAATTCCACGCCAATGCGAGGACTTGGAACCAGGATAGATTCAACGTGCATCACCCCCGCTACACGGTGGGTCTTTAATGGCATTAGGGCTCGAAGGAACAACACCAATAGCCCTCTCATAGCTTCTAATTGCGTTATTAATTAAACAATCAATCAACCTTCCTTGTCATTCCTTTCTCCCCTTGTCTTTCTTTCTTCTATTTACAGAATTTAATTTAGATCACAGTTACATGTTTTTCATAAATTAAAGAATGTTTATCACCGCTTGGATAAAATAGGTTATTTGACTAAACAAGCGCACATTGGAATGGTGTGCGTGCGGTAGGTGGGGTGTCGCCTCAGGTATCTGCTTCGTCATGTGATAGAGTTAAAGAGTCTCGTCGCCAACTCCAGTGTTACTTCAAGTGGGATGTTATTTCAAACCCTGTTAATTTAATTCATTGTTTCATTTATTTACGCAGTTTATTACAACATCTAAAAATCTTTTTATCGATTTTTTTTAAAATTTTTTTTACCGGTTTTATTAAAATTGCAAGTTTTTGAATTTTTCATCTTTAACTACTTATCCCTATTTTTTTTAAAGCTCGTTTAAAGTAAAATGTGAACCAATTTTAAATTCTGCTTTTTAAAACCTGAAAGGGAAAAGTTGACCGTGAATCTCTTTTCTCTAGATTGTCTTACGAAGCTCACTGGAAATGACAAATCAAATAAAAACTAGTGGCCAAAACCTGCTGTTTAAGCCTGATAGCCTTTGTTGCTCTGTATTCCACAAAAATCAATTAATCAACCTGTTGCTTAAGTTTTGTAATCCTGCTGCTTAAGTTTTGTAGTCCTTGCGAAATTTGTTTGAGAAATGAAAAAAATAATTTTCTGACAACTGAAAATTATATCAGCGAACTCTTTGTCATTGATCGTGCTATTGTTTAACTTTTTAGTCTTAGTTTCGCAAAAATGACAAATTATACCTTGATTTTGCAGTAATATGTCCTTCACTTAGATATTTCCTCTCAATACTAAATTCCGGATTGAGGGAATTCATGACAATTATTGACCGTGGATAATTTCAGTCAATTTCTGCTAAAAAAAAGTTGTTAATTAAAAAAAAAATGCAATGGTGTGTAATCTTTAAACAAGAAAAATAAATTCACCACAAAGTACTTGAGTTTATTTGATCTTAGAAATTTTCATTTTTAAAATATTTATTATAATTAACCTGTCTATTTTTTTAAAAAATTTCGTTTCATAATAAATTTGTGTATAAATGTCTTTTTTTTTACATATATAAATATTCTAAATGTATGATTTTTAAGTGATATGAAGCAAAACAAATGCTCTGTTGTTCCTGTTGATTGGTTTGTGAAATATAGAGCAACAAAGGCTATTATCCCTTTTAAAAGATGTTTTTCATTCAATATCAAAGTATCTCAACTTCTGGAAGAATGTTCTAAAGTCTTGTTTACGAGCTACTGTACTTTCCAAAAGTTCTTTGAAAGTAATATTGCGCTGTGGGTCTATCTAGAGCAGGGGTCTCCAAACTTTCCAGCCTTAGGGCCATATTGATTACTCCAGTAAATTCCAAGGGCCAAAACCATATTATCATTCATTGTTGCCGGTGGTAAAAAGTTGAATCAGTCCACTAGTGGTGTAAAATATGATTACTTTTTTGCCAGATGCCTCTAGCGACGGGAACGCTTTAATTTTATGCCTCTAGCGACGGGGACGATACTCATTTAATTTCTGCCAGATGCCTCTAGCGACGGGGAAGCTGATGTATTTTCCGTATCGTATGGGTATCCGTTATAATGGGGTACCCGCATCGTATCGCCATAGTAATCATTGATTACAAAAGTAATGAAATACACAAGTAATCATTGATTACTTTTTTCTTCAGTAATCGTTACTTCGGTTCCTAACGAGTAACGAGTACTCAAGTAACGAATGAGTATTTTTTTTACATGAAAAAAAAAGTCCGAAAAAGTACGCCACGTTTAAAAAAGGCTGCAAATCGGACTAAAGTCCGCAAAACGGCAACACTGCATATTATTAATTTTCCTGTCATTATCTGTAATTTCTAGATTAGTGGTAGAGTACGAGCGAGCCATGAGGAGTAACGTGACAGGACATCTGGTGGACACAAGCGGAAATAGGTAGTACCATCTATCGCTAACAGATGGCGCTAATAGCACTTACAGAATAATCTCGTTGGTTCGAGAAAGTTCTGGTGTCTTCCACTCACTTCTAGATGGCAGTAAGTGGAATATATAAGAAGGCTAGTGGCGCAACCACAAGTCAGTTCCTATGACACTGCTGTGAAATAAAATAGTGCGTACCTCCTTAAAACGTGTTTGTGCGTGTTTAAGTTTAAGACATCTTTGTAACAATATTTTGATTTGAATTGTTGCTTTTGTGTGTGATTTAGTAGAATGGAAAAGAAGCGAAAAATTGATAGTGAATGCAGAAAATTCAAAGATCAGTGGAACATTCAGTATTTCGTAATTGAGTCCAGTAACAAGGCGCTATGTTTGATTTGCAATGAAAGCATAGCCGTTCTCAAAGAATATAACATTAAACGTCATTATGAAGCAAAACATTTTCAAAATTACTCAAAATATACAGGAAGTTTGCGGACAGAAAAATTCGAAGCTATGAAGCTCGGATTGAAATCGCAGCAATCTTTATTTACAAAACTCAAAACTGAACAAGAGGCTGCAACTCATGCCAGCTTTCGTGTGGCTCTTGAAATTGCAAAACGTGGAAAACCCTTCACCGATGGAGAAATGGTCAAAGAATGCATAATCGCAGTAGCCGAAGAAATGTGCCCTGAAAAGGTAAATTTATTAAAAACTGTCAGTATGTCAGCAAACACTGTGGCTCGAAGGGTAGAAGACATCGCTGAAAATATATCCTCTCAACTGTTCAACAAAAATGGACATGTTGAGTGGTTTTCTTTGGCCTTGGATGAGTCAACGGATGTGTCAGATACTGCTCAGGTGTTGATTTATATTCGAGGAGTAGATAAAAGCTATGAAGTGCATGAAGAACTTCTTGATATGTATAGTATTCATGGCACAACTACTGGTTCAGATATTTTTAAAGGAGTTGAAATGGCCATTAACCAAAAGAACCTTCGATGGAAAAACTTGAAATGTATTACAACTGATGGAGGCAAAAACATGAGTGGGAAAGATAAAGGAGTGGTCGCTCTTGTGTCAAAGGCTGTAGAAAATGACGGTGGTTCAAAACCAATAGTCTTACATTGTATCATTCATCAACAGTCTTTGTGCGGAAAATGTTTGGATATGTCTGAAGTTCTGAAACCAGTCATATCAACTGTTAATTTTATCAGATCTTTTGGGCTGAATCACCGACAATTCGTGCAATTTATTGAAGAGATTGGAGAAAATGACTTACCTTATCATACTGCCGTACGTTGGCTTAGTTGTGGGAAAGTCCTTCAGCGCTTTTTTGAACTTCGAGCAGTGATCGAAATTTTTTTGAATGAAAAGCATCGCCCTCTTACTGAATTGCAAAACTACGCATGGCTGTGGAAGTTAGCATTCTATGTTGATTTGACAAAACATGTGAACGAACTGAATTTGAGATTGCAAGGAGAAAACCAGCATCTTCCTGATTTATACACTAATATCAAATCATTCCGGAAGAAATTGATACTGTTTCAATCACAACTACGAAGTAAATGTTTTTCACATTTTAAAACATGTGAAATATTCAGCCACACCACTGAGACCGAGTTTCCTATCGATTTTGCAATCGAAACTTTGAGTGCTTTGAAAATAAATTTTGATACTCGTTTCTCGGACTTTGATGCCATTGCGAATCAAATTAAGATTTTTCAGAATCCTTTTGATACTGACATTGAAACCCTAGCCCCGGAACTTCAAATGGAAATGATTGATCTACAGTGCAGTGATATAATTAAGAACAAATATCAAAACTTATCTTTGTTGGAATTTTATAAGTGTCTTCCACTGACACAATTTGATAATTTGCATAAATTTGCTCGTGGGCTGTTTTCTGTTTTTGGTACTACTTATTTGTGTGAGAAGACCTTTTCCAAAATGAAGTACACAAAAAATGTTTACAGATCTAAATTAACTGATGAGCATCTTAAATCTCTTTTAATAATTGGTACAAGTAAAATTAGTCCACAACTACAAACTATTGTCAGTGGAAAATCTCAATTACATAAATCTCATTAGTATTTCATATGTCATTATGCTTGTTATAAGTTATTTTTTCATTTTAAATGTATAAAATGTTAGTTGGATTCATTTCAATAATTTGTTAGTTAATATATAATAACCTACAACAATGTTATGAGTAGTTAGCCCATGACCATATCAATGTAGATGTCATATTAATAATTATTCAACATAAAAATAGATTACTTCAGTAAACTAAATTTAATTTGCTATAAAAAATAAATATGTTCTCTAGAAGGAGTTTTCTTTCAAGTATGCTAGCTCTCCGCGGGCCGGACAAAATCTGTCCGCGGGCCGGATGTGGCCCTCGGGCCGTAGTTTGGAGACCCCTGATCTAGAGTATATTCCAGAGTTGATTACTACTGGAGGTATATTTATTATAAGTCAATAGAATATGTTCCAAATCATTGATACTGTTACAGGTCTACGCATTGTATTATCCTTTTGATTATCAACGTATGAATGCTCTTGCATATGTTTGCGTTTATTTGCCGAATTGATTGTTTGGTGTTTTTTTAGAGCATTTTTTTTCTTATTATTATTATTTACTGACGTCTTATGTAAAAGCAATACTATTGGCGAAGAACATCGTAATTTTGAACCTCGATCAAATGATGATGACACCTAAGCTTACTCTTCCCCCTCTGAAATTCCACATCACGCCAATGGGGGGGGGGAATGAATTTGGAGTTTTGACAGATTTAATGTGCATCAGTCACGTGACGTTTCCTTTGTGGATCAGGACAGGAACATGTGGTGCGATTAAAGCATCGCTGGTCACAAGCTGAACACGTGCTGGAAACATCGTGATCATTAGGCTATCACAGCCATTTATTGAAGACTCCAGATGTTTGTTTCTTTTCTACTGTAAGGTTCGCTGAACGCAATTAATGCGCCAGAAATATATATCTACGATCAGATGACGATATCAATATCTCAGCTGGAACCCCACCTTTCACATCAATATCACACCACACTAACGGGAGGACTTTGAACCCAGACATACTTAAATTGCATCGAAACAACAGGTTCATAGTGGAACACGCATCTCGACTGAAATATCACTGATCACAAGCTCGAAACTAAAAACACTCGGCTATCGCTGCCGCCTATTAAAGAATCCGGCTGTTTATTTCTATCCGGCTTAAAAATTCTCTAAACTCAACCAATGCGAGGTCAGTAATTGAATAATTTTGAACCACGATCAGATGACGAAGTCAGTATCTGAGTTGGCACCTTATTTTCCGCGACAACTTCAAAACTTCGAACTCCGACAATTCGACTGATGCTCGTCATATCTGGATGGCCTCAAAATCCTCAAGTTAGCGTGGTGTGAATGTGGAGGATGAGGTGCTATGTGTGTTGTCGACCTCGTCATTGAATGTGATTCTAATAACTTAATGTATTCGTTGTAATTTAGCTTTCCTTTGAATCGAACTGAAATATGCAATTAGCATCGTTCAAAGAAAATTAAAGCTACTAATTTTGTATGTGTTAGCATTCGTAATTTCATCTAAATGTATAATAAAAAGATTTGTAAAGAGATGAAAAAAAAATTATATGTTGTTTATATACATGCTGTGTATCCGCCATTTCTGATTTACGAGAATAGGCAAGCGAATTTACGAACGTCGCATCTACCATCGGTTTATTATTCCCGTTGTTGTAGATAAAGTGTTCTAGAACTGTCGGAAAGGGAATTGTTGATTTTTCTAAAAAATTTTCGTTCCATTTACAATACTCAACAGCCTTTCCATTTACACTTGTTGTTTAAGTTAGGAGATCGTGATAAAACATATTAAACTATCAAAACAATGATGAATAAATATCCCATAGTGATAAAATATTGTATTTTAAATGAAATACTGTGCATGTTCATAATTTTAATTAAACTGATTTTTTTAAAAAAATGAAACACACACTCTCTCTCTCTCACACACACATATACATTATAGCTTTGTATACGAAGCATTTGAAAAAAATAATTTTGATTTCTGACCGCTTGGTCATGGTCGCAAATTCGCGGCCGACATTGTATTCCATTGAGTCGCGAGTTTGAGTCCTGACACGACTAAAGACCCGTTTTGTACAGAGACAGATACACGTTAAATCTGTCGGGACTCCAAAGCCTCTGGATGTCGTGATGTGGAAGTTTGGTGAGGGAGGTGCCCGCTCAGCTGTCGGCTCGTCTCTTGATCAAGGTTCAAAATTACGAGGTTCTTCGCCAATACCCCTCATGTTGCTTGCAACTGCGACTTACAATCAATAAACTGAAAAGAAATTTATCCATTAACGAAACCTTTTAATTTGTTACATGATTTTCAAACTTTTTGCACCCTAAAGCTATGTGTCTGTTCTGTGTGTTATGCATTATTTATTTTTCTGCAGTCTCCATCTTTTTCCAGCACTCAGTGGTGGAGATTGGGAATTAGCAGTGGGAAAAGGAGGAGCAGGTAAACACACAAACGCAAAATTTAAAAATTTAACCTCAAACTGGCAAGTCTTTGATGCTTACTGAGCGAATTGGGACAAACAAGTAAAAGTTGACCGTTTGTACCAAATTTAATACGATTTAGTTTTAAATACTAGTATGCATTTCTTTTTAAATTTTGAATAATATTATACAATATAACTTTAATCAAAAAAGCAATATATTTCAATTAAATAAAAATATTTCGAAAAATCAAAAATGATCACAGGTGATTTCATTAAAAAAACGCATGACTTGTTTAAAACACAATAAAGATAATTTGTCAAAATCCAACCAGTGAATTTACTCCAGGTCTTGTTTAATACCCCATTACACTGCAACATATGTTGGGAAAAAATAAATAAAAAAAAATACTCTTATAGATTCTCTTGTGCTAAGTAACATTTAATTACGCGTTCAAAGCAATATAATTAATCACATTATAGAAAAGAAAGCCATGCAATATAAAATAAGTTTCTCAGGGTCATGTGCTTGGACTTTCTGATCTCAAACATCTTTGTTTTCGCATATTGTAGACTTCCACGCATTCATCTGCCTTGGCTACCTTTCCTCACAATACATTCTACATCTACTGCACGAGTCTTACTTCTTTCTGCGGAGCTTTACGAAACGATTTGCGACGATGCATTTCGTGCATCGCCTTTAATTTTAAAAGTTAATTTTAATTATTAAAAAATTAAGCAAAAATTTAATTTTTTAATAATTAAAGAGATGAAAAAGGAAAGATAATTAGGCGATAAGACAACGTAATTCATGCAACTATTTGCTTATAATTCCTAGTTCCTGGTAGCTAGAATTGAATTTCTTCCCTCCCCCCCTCTCCAAAAAAAGTGATGGATAACCACTCCTTGCCCATCCTTCATAATCTTCACCACTGTTCTTCAGACTGGTCGCTTAAATCTGAATGAGAATTGTCGACGATATTCTAGGATGGGGGTAATCACCTTTTTTAAGGCCGCCAAAGACCAGCCGTGTAGCCGGGGCTGATGCACATTAAATCTGTTCGGGGCCCGAAGTCCTCCCGTTGACGTGGTGTAAATGTTAGGAGAGGGAGGTGCCAGCGCAGGTATCGTCCTCGTCACTTGACCGTGGCTCAAAATTACGAGGTCCGTCGCGGATAGCCCTCGTGTTGTTTCAAGTGCGACGTTAATATAAAAAAAAAAAAAACTAAACTAAAAAAACTCAACCTCTTTTAAACTTTGGGAAACCCTTAAACTTAACGTTTTTTTAAACGTAACGACTAAATTTCAGTTTCAATTGAGAATCGATCGATATATCAATTTGTTGTTCTCTTTCTTTTATTGGGAGTTCGGAAGTGTCATAGTCTTGAAAAGTATTTTGGATCCAATATAATTTTCTTTTTGAACAGGAAAATATTCAAGAAATGTGTTTTGCAGATCTGATAAATGTTTGACCAAACTAAATTTGACATTTTTATCGAGATTAGCGTCTATTGTCTATTAAAATATTATGCTAATTAAGAAAGCATTCAATATTGTCTTTGAAAACGCAATCTGCTAAAAATTTCAATTTTATAAGAGTGGCGTATTTATACCTCGAAAATAGCGATATTATTGGCCGAATAAGTGGGTGATTCTTTACCTGAACCAAAGAACGGAGACTAATATGTGATCTAATGCATCTCGATTAATTTATTTGAAGCACGTGGCTTTTACGAAATTTAATAATTTATTTTATCCATAAAATATTTATTTATATACATTTTTCAAGCAAACTGTTTTGAAGCATTCGATCTTTTATAAAATTAAAATTGTACTAAAATTTTGGCTCTTTAATTAACCAAGCAGTGATACCTTGCTGAACCCCTGTCAAAGTTCCAGGAAATCCTAGGGTTCCGAGGAACCCAGGTTGAAGACCTCCGTTCCAGGATATAAATTAACAGTGGCGGTGATTAAGGGTGCAAAGGGGAACTCCCTGACTTTTTTAAGAAAAATTTAAATTTTTATTCCATTTTATCAACCTAAAATTAAGAATTAATCCTAAAACAAATTTTTATTTTGTTTTGGTTTTAGTAACGTCGCACTGGAAGCAACACGAGGGCTATTGGCGATGGACCTCGTAAATTTGAACCTCGGTCAAGTGACGAGGACGATACCTGAGCTGGCACCTCCCTCTCCTAACTTCCACACCACGCCACAGGAGGACTTTGGACCCCCAACAGATTTTACATGCATCAAGCTCGGCTACACGGGACTTGGTGGCATCAAGGCTCGAACCCGCTACTCGACTAAAACCGCCAGCCGCGATTCCACGGCCACAAAACAATTACATAAACCATATCGGCTTATTACCTAACTATCTTCCTTTCGTATCTTTAATTGTTAAAAAATTAACCGAAATAAGCAAAAACTCTAATGATACACACTGCAGCTAGCTGTTTCGTAAATCACCACAGCACTCAATAATAGGATTTTACAATTGTCATTTTTAGTGTTTAAAAAAGCCATCTTTTTTTTAATAGTATTATTACTCATCATTTTTAATTTCTCGAAATACATCTCTTTAACTTCAATAATTTAGGTATGATATTGTTCCTTTGTGATAACTTATATTGTATATAATAATAATCAAAATCCCTCTCTTCCCCAGAAAAAACACTTCACTCGTATTAAAACTAAACCACAATAAAGTTGATGTGAACTTGCCTGCTTTTACTTTCATGTCCAAAGTCACTCAAAAACTCACCGTATTGCAGCCAAAATTTTAAATTCCGTGTTTTTGTCTGCTTCCCTTGTACTGTACCCCCTCCTCGCTGGTTTTTTTTTTTTTTTTACTGTCCCTATATTTGTAGCCCTTACTTATTTCCAATTGTTGCCATTATAAATTAATTAAGAATAATTTTAAATCTTCTTAGCTGTTATAGTTGATTTCTTAATAAATTAAAAATATTATTTAGGATATTTATCAATTTTTTCAATTTAATATTTTTATTACAATTTCTCAGAAAATTATATTTAGGATATTTGACCGACTCGAATTTGTCAACGACACTTGCTGCTTTGATTATGTAGAATGTGTCCAAAAAAAAAAAAAAAAAAAAAAAAAGAACTTAAATTCTTTATAAATCTCAATGTGTGCCATCAGAAATTTAATCACAAAGAAATAGCATTATTTGAATGAGAGAATAAATATTTCCAATGTGTCAAGAGTTCAGCTTTTTTCATTGTGAAATACAGTTTTTAAGAGGGAAATGTGGGGGAAAACGTAACCTTTTTGAAAACACATTAACTAAATTTCTGATTTGTAGCACATTCATTACTGAAAAAAAAGTATGGCAAAGTGTTAAATTGGCACAAATTAACACTTTTTTTTTTCTGAGTGGAATTTCATGTCCTTATTTTTCTCTAATTCACAACAATAACAAAAATATCTGAATCTAAATGCAGTTAAAAAAAATGCTTGTGAAATTGATAACTTTTAAAATATATTTTTAGAATGAGTGGCAACCATACACACACAAATCAACAAGTGTTCCCATGGTTACGAAATATCAATTTCTTAGGATGATAGGCGCGGATGATCGCTTTCGTTCTTCTTTTTCCATAAAATACACCCTCGTAACTCAATCAAATAATGCATGATAATTTTTTTAATCGCTTAAAACTTTTTTTTCTTTCTGCTCAATGATAATGTATAACCTTTGTTACTCTATTATAAAACCAAACAATCAACCCACGTATCCGGATCAATTCAAATTTTAACATTGGGTTGAATAAGATATTGAAAACAAACGTATTTTATGAAGAATTTTTTCCTGCGACAGTTAATATAATGTTTTTTATTTAACAACTGTTTAAATTCAGAATGTTTCACACTATCTTAATTTGCAAAAATTTCTTATCTAAATGGAAGTAACTTGTACAAGAGGGAAATGATTATTTAAGGTAATCAGGAGTTTTGTTTTTCTCTGCTTTTGCCATATCCTGCCATCATTTATATTGTTTGCAAAATGTCTGACATTTTTGCTTCATAATTCTTACTATTCCTTGTAATTAATATTCAGTTTTTATAACCAAGATCTATATATTTAGGCGAAAAACTGTTAAGTTAATATGTTCAATAATTGGTGCAAATCGGGAATAGGGTGTCCACTAGGAATTTGGCGACTTTTAGGAGCGATAATTGGCGATTTAGGTCATTGTAACCCTAAGCATACTCAATGCTTAAGTCACGCACGTTTGACGACCTATCCAGGAAGTCGCCAAATTCCTAGTGGACACCCTATTCCCGATTTGTACCCATTAATTTTTTCCATAGTTTTGCCACAACTTCTGACACTGATTTGCACCATAACAACAAATTAAATTGATTATTATTGTAGTGATTTCACACATTACTTCCAAACTATCAAGTTTTTTCTCTTAAATGTAAAGAAATCTTGCCTTTTTTTTTTTTTTTTTTTTTTTAAGCAATGTTTAGTATTTGGATATTTACAGTTAATTATTCTTTTACCTTATTTGAATATAATTAAGGTTCCACCTATTTCCATTTTCAATTCTAAACATTTGAAATTAGAGGTAAGCTTCTGATTGATTCTCACTTCTGTGGAGAAATTATGTGATTTTAATTTGCAATATCATTAATTTTGCATGAAAATTACATGCTTTGAGAATTTTTATTGAAATGTATTTCAGCATTTTTAATTTCAAACATCAAAGGGATTTGTTATTTATATTATGAACTACTTTCTTCATAAAATATTTTTGACTTCTGAACATTAAGAGATGTATTAGTAGTTGAGTTTAAAAAGTTTAGTGAATTAGTTATGAGTTTAAAAAGTTTAAATTTGTTTGATAAGTTAAAAAGTGTAATGATGTATTTAATATCTTAAGTGTTTAAAATCTCCAAATTTATGTGATTCTGCCCTTCTGTTTGTACAAATATTCTAAAATTAAATTTTTTTAAATGTATATATGTATGAAAAAATTAATTTTAGGATAAAAAAACACAAAAATATTAGGTGAAAAATTAAATTCAAATGTCTTGCCTATTATTATTGTATTTTGTATTTTATAAGATGATATTGATTAGATATGGATTTGATTTTGTAGTTAAAAATGTATTATATAACAATTGTGCAAAGAAATTTAATTTTTTATTTTATAAAACTATTACACATCAAAATTTTTTAATTTATTTCTTTTTTTTTTTCAGCAACAAGAATTTAAATGAGCCTGATATTGAAGTAAGCTATCTTTCGTTCCCTTTTACAAATCTTTTATAATTATTAAAATTTCATAAAAAAAAAATAATAAACCAAAAATTTTAATTTGTCGTTTATTTAAATTATCACACTTCCTTTACAACTAGAATGTCATTTAAATATTATAATTTTAAGGTTTCTTAAAGAGAATTTGTATTAAAATGAATAAAAGTAATGAAAGGGAAATTTTGATTCTTAATAATTATCTATAATTTTTTTTATAGCATAGTTATTATATTATCAAAAGTAATATTGTTTATAGCATTAACTAACTTTTCTAAGTTAATCTATGAAGACTAACCATTAACAAATATTTTCTGAAGTTCATCTTAACAAAAATTTCATTTTTTAGTTTGGTCAGAATGATAGAAAGGTGATGGAAAATAATTTGGTGCTAAATCATACAAAAAATACAACTGCATTGATTTTGGGTCTAGTTTATTTTGACTAATTAATTACAATTGTTGATTAGGTGCATCTATCACACTTTTTGAAATCATTTCGTTTCTCATCGCCAAGGTTTGGCCTGAAACATGGTCTAATTGGTTATTTATGTTTCCTTTGTAAATTTGAAGTCTTTGAAATTTACTTAAATTTGAATGTTTCATGCATACTTTTTCATAAAAATTTATTTTCTTAAAATTTTACAACCAAAATTTGCATAATTCTTGTCATTGGTAAAGTCTACATATTTAAACAGTAAATAACTTTTTATCTAAAGTGAAAAACTGTACTTTTACTATACGTTTTGAAATTTTGGAGGTATAGTACGAAAAATATGAATGTGCATCATGACAGCATGTATATATATATTAGTGTTGGTACAATTTCTGGCCTAAAAATTTTACCAAGTTCAAGTCCTTTTCTTATAACAAGTGAAGACAGTCTCAAATGGTTTACTTCCCCCTCCCCCCATTCCATTTTTTAAACTTTTCCATAGACTTATGTGGGAAAATTCTATATTTTAGCACAGAGATATAATTTCTCATTTTTTTAAATATAGTATTACCTCATATTTATGTTTTTAAGTATTAAAATGTTATAAATAAAGAATTATTTGTAAATTTTTAATGAATTTTAAATATTTTTAACTATACATCACATACATCATTATGTAGTTTGAAATTAATTATTATGTAATTATATAAATTAATTCTGATTGTGATTCATGAATTGAAGAAATGCATATTTATTAGATCATTCTTTTTTGTCATTTTCTGCTGTTTCATTAATTATTATAAATTTTTTAAATAAAACTTTGAAATTGTATTTTAGCCCATTTTTGAGCTTTAAATATTTTTCTATTGTTTTTAACATTTCAGATGATTTTTAAAATATATATTTTTATTCATAAACCTTTGAATAAACTGTAATTCAATTTTCTTGATAATAGTCTGTATTCAAGAATCTTTTCCATGAAAATTTCAGTTTAATGGATTACTGAGTGAACATATAATTTAATACAGGGTTGTTGTTGTTGCATATTTATTAGATTTTTTCATGTAATTTTATTTTTTAATCATTTTAAAGCATTTTAGATTATTTAACAATCATGTTGTCTATTCAAATAATTTCTTAAACATCAAAACAATCCAAAGCTAAATGATTATTATAATTCACCATTTATTTAATTTTTTATGTGTATAAAAAATTCATTTATTTTTTTATATAAAAATTTATAATCTGTTGATATTTCAGGAGAAATTTGCTCGCTTGTCTTTGGCTTTTAAAACAGATAAATTTACTCTTGGCAAACGATTGGATTTGCAACTGCGACAAAGAGACATCGCAGAAAAAAACATTGAAAGTGAACTAAAAGTCTTAAGAGAATCTTTAAATGTACGTTTAAAATGCTTAAAGATCTAATAAAAGGGATAAGTAAATATATTTTTGGAAATTACTTCTAATGTTTGATTTGTATGAATTTAGAATAGTTTCCATTTCTTCCTAATTTATTTTTTATCTAGTTAGTTCTAAAGTATTATCAAATTACATCAATCATAAAGATATGTTTTTTAGAAACTTTGATTAGTTAAAACATGACAAACTAAATTTTTTTATTTTTATTTTTATTTATGTATTGATATAAGCAATTATTTTCTTTTTTTTTTCCATCAGTGTTCATTTTTTTTCTGAACTTCTTAAATATTCATATGTATATTTCTTAATATAATTGTTTGGAAATCATGCGAAGTTTGAATTTTCAATCAACAGAGCTTTATACATCTGCCACATTACTTCTTATTGTTGGGTTTAATGTACATAATTTTATGAATGCTTATTTTTTTAGGCTCTTAATCAACTATGTACAGAATCAGACATGAGAGAAATTATAACAAAAACTCAGCAACATGTAGATATAGTTCAACAATCCACAATGCGTATGTCTAGTCGAGCTGAAACATATGGGGCCATACAGCAGGTATATTTTATTCAACCTCATTCTTACTTTAATAATCTAATAAAAAGTTTATAAGACTGTATAAGTAAATTCTGTAATATTTTATGTTTTTATTTCCCCAATTTTTTGTTTTTGGAATCAAATCATAATTTTTCTAGAAGTTTGTGACCAATTTGAATGGTGTTCAGTTAATTAATAAAACAAATGCTATTTATAATAATACTTAATTTGAAATCTTTATTATAATAAAATTTCATTGGTATATTTTCTAATCATTTCAAGCAACAACACTATGATCTTAGTTTTTAGTTAATACTTGTGAAGTCTTACATAATACCTGTAATATATTACATTAGTTCTGGCTTAAAATTCAGATTATCATCAAAGAATTATTTATTATGTGGTGCATAATTTTCAAATTTTTATTTGTTCTCATTTCAAAATTTTACTCAAAATATGCTTATTCCATTTTTCAATATCAATTAGAGAAATATCAAATTTTACTTGAGAAAAAAATTCATTTATTCATTCTGAGTTTTTTGAAACATAATAAATATTATATGGATTCTAAAATGACCTCTTATATCTAAATTTTACAGTATTTGTTAACTTCTGTTATTCTTTTAACTTACCTTTAAAGCATTTAGACAATTACATAATTCCTCCATTTATTGCTAATATATTTTTCTAACACTTGAAATTTGATCTTACTTTGAAGTTTCTTTAGTTTTGTTTTATCTAGTTTGTATTATAGGAACAAAGAATGAACTGTGCATTTGAAACTATGCTGAACTATGTTGAACATTTGAAACTTTTGTACGACAAAGAGCATTTGGAACTTGAAGAATATCGACGTCTTCTCGCAGAACATAATCTTCTTCCTGATGAAAAGAGTTCCATGGATGAAGATGCAAAGCGCATCCTGCCTCCTCGATCACAATCCCTCTCAAGTTCCTCTAAGCCTGTTAGTATGGAATTCATTTCTTGAAATTGTTTTGTGCATGCAATAATTTCATTCACTTCAAAATAGATAATATGGACTTGAAATTAAATTTTATTCATTCAAAAAATTACAAATTTAATATAATGCCATATCTCTAAGTTGTTAAATTTACTATTGATAACATGTTCAAAAGAGATTGTGATGATGTTGGCAGCTATAAGCCATCTGTAATTATTAGATTAAAAAAATAGCTCACACTATCAGCTTTGCATTAGCAAATCTGTAATGTTAGCCATTGTTATGAATATTGTCTAGCATTTTTAGTACCAATATATATATATATATATATGATAAAAAATCGAAGTTTTTTTTTTTTTTGCATGCATTATATTAGGTTTTATATATTAAAATAACCAACTTTATTGCTAAATACATAATAAGAAAACTGATTGCCCGAAGCATCTCCAAATGTTAATTTTACTTTTTTTTTTTTACTTTGAAATGATGTACATCTAGCTCATAGCTTTCATTTCCCATTCTCAAATTCCTGCATTTGTATCATTGCTATAGATTAACATGTGTCTTATGCTCATGTTTTTTCCTCCTGTTACTTTCTTCCTGTCTATATATGTTCTGTGCATTTGCATTTTCAAAAATAAAAGATGGGTCATGGTGGTGGTATGTGTGAAAAAGAATATTATCTATAATCTATAACTGCATAATAAATTGTAACAAAAATAACATCCCTATATAACAAAGGTGGAGAATACATATTGTTTGTATGTGTGCTTATCTACTACTAACTTTTTCAGATACCTTCATGTAAACCACTTATTAGGTAAGTTTATCCTTTTACTTACTTTATTCAAGAAGTTTATTATTCCTTAACATAATGTGTAAAATATATCTTATAATTTTCCTTTGCTTGCTTAAGTAAATAATTTTGTTTACTACAATAATTTTTAATGATATTTTAATTTTACAATTTTTTAATCTATTTAAAAATAAATCTTAAATGTTAGCTGTTATTGAGTGATTTGTTTTAAATTTTATGTGTTACTAATTTGTATAAAATAGAGTTCATTGATATGTTTAGTAAAATGTAAATGATTGATGAAACTCGGTTATATTATAATTTATTTATCAATATTCTATCACCATGATTAATTTGAATGAACAATTAAGTTATAATTAAATGTTTTCATTTTGTTATTGTTATTAATAGATATGTATAAAATAATGCTGAGATTATCAAACATACATTGGTGTGAGTGGGTTTTCTCTTAATGAAAGTTGTTTAAGATTTTGTGTAAATTTTGTTTTGCATGATAGTTTATGTTACTAGTTATTACATAAGTTAAAAATGGAGGGTAATATAAATCACAATTAAATGTCTAGTACATTAAAAAATTTCTTAAAAAGTTGAAAGAAAAATGATTATTTAATTTTGATTGTTTCTAATCTTCAAGCTAATTCTAAGCATGAAAATTTCGTTTTACTCAAATAGGTTATTAATTTTTCTTGTGATTTTTTTATAGATATTGTTGCTTTTTTTCTTCCAATTTATAAATATAAATCATTTTATTGTAACCAATGTATATTTCCAGTAAATTTGAATGAATATTGATTCTTGACTTCCAAAAGAAATATTCTGAAATTAATTTAAAAATTAAGGAAGGAAAAGAAATGCTAATTTTTTTTTTTCTGTCTTATAAACAATTTAATTAAAAACCCATATCACCTCTTCAAAATAGTGAAATATCTTTTTCTTCTAAAGATATGTATGAAACATGATTGATTACAAATCCCCAGTCATAAGCTTCTAAACTCGAGTTTTCCTAATCAGATACATCCTTGTAAAATAGTTACTTATTTGAGCATCTTTCTCAAATGAAAATTACATCTGATACAAATTTTGTTTTTAGAAAAGATGTGAATTTTAAGATATGCTGATATCAGTTTTTACTCATTATGGAAAGATTTATGCATTGACACTTAAAATTAATCCTCCCATATAGGAAGAACAAAAATTTAATTTTTAAATGCTTTTCGATTGTGTATTGAAATAATTCATTAATTGCTAATTGCTTGGAGGTTACAATGGGCTCTTATGCAATATAAAGTTAATGTAACTTTAGTGATGAATAATTACTGCTAATAATTACAATGGGCTTAATAACATTTTATTACCTGCTATCATAGTTAGAATATTAATTGCTTAAATTATTTCGAACATTTACGAATACTCTTCTTTTTTATTTTAGGAGTTTTTGCGACGTGGGAGCTTGGGGACATTCACCCGAGCTTCAGCTTTTGATAATGATAAAACTATTAATTGTGAAAACAGTAATATCCATTTGTCTGGGTGGAACTTAAGTGTTGTAAGACAAAAACTGGTATAAATTCATATTTTGTATTTAGTTCCATGTGATTTGTGCTAACAATCGTGTGAGTTCCTGCTAACTTCACTTTAATCATTCTTTGTTTATAATTTTTATCACCTTATACATGTAATTTAAAATTCAGCCTTATTTTATATAAGGAAAAATAATGCTTCATTAGAATATGAATTACCCAAAGCCTAGTTGTAACAAAAAAAATTGCATTTAAACCTTATTTTGCATTTTAAAATTTTTTTGAAATTTATATTTCATAAAACTATTTAAAAATTTTATTCATTTGTTTACTGGATGAATCATTAAATTTTATTTTTTAAAGCCATATATCATAAATTTTGTCCCTCAATATTGATTATAATCACTGGAACTTTTATAGTTTAGATCTTCGGTTTTTCTTGCAAAAGATTCCACTCAGTAACTTTAAATTTTTATTTGATTTTCTTCAGTTTAATTGCATAGATTATCAATGAAACTTTGAAATATAATGCATAGAAAAATAAAATAATAATAATTTAAATTGGCTTTGCATAATTTTCCATTTTAACATGTGATATAGATTTCCCTCTTTTCTATCAAATTCTTGTAAAAGTAGAATTATTCTAAAAGAATATTAATTACCATTAAGTAAGTGTACTTCCGAGTCCCAGGCTCCACAGAAGCAATTACTAACAAGAAAAGAAAATATCTTTTCGAAATTTCTGATGCTTTTTTTTTTTATTTATTTATTTTCATGAGCAAAATAATCAAAAAAAAAAAAAATGTTTTCAATGTTAACAACAAAAAGAATAAAAACAGATTATTCTGCCATAAAAATCAGTTATTAAATTGAATTTTAAAAAAAAAGAGCAATTGATAAATCGTTAAAGTAGACAGTAAAATTCTGTTCTGATATTAAAATAAAAACGGACTATAAAATATTAAATTTAATATATATCTTAGCAATGTAAATATACTTTAAGCGAACTAAATGTAATTATTATGATCATAATGTATTATAATATCAGTCTTTTGAACCTAATACACCATGTATTCTTTATTTTATGTCCATGCATTTTTTCTTGATACCATTTTTTTAAAAAACAACGTCATCTTAGCACATTTTTTTAAAAAATAATAAATAAACTTGGATTCTGCTTTAGGTATTTAAAAGAGTCGTTCAATAAGTCCTTAGAAAATCCGAGAGATGGCGCTCGTTGCTTCAAAAATGGCTTGCTTTTAGTAGGCATCATGACTCACAATAGAGCTATTTCCGTAGCTAATCCCGTTTTTTCCATCATGGATTTAATTTTATTGTCGACTATAGCAAGAAACTTGTGTTTATTTAGAAAAATGGAAAAGTTTCGAGAAGTGATTAAACACTTATATTTAAAAGGCTTAACATTGAAAGGGATCAAAGCTGAATTGGATGGCACATCTGCTCATGTGTTTGCAACTGTTCACAATTGGGTAAATGAATTTAAACGGGGCTATACATCCACAAAAGATGAACATCGTTTGGGACGTCCAGTGGAAGTCCTTCGTTTGGGACGTCCAGTACTCCCGGAATAATTGACAAAATCTACTATATGATTTTGAGTGATTGACGAATCCAAGTTGGCAAAATAGTTGAGGCCACTGGCATATCCCAAAGTTCAGTGTTTTCAGTTTTGCACGAAAAATTGGGTGCGAAAAAAATATCGGCAAGAGGGGTGCCTCATTTGTCCACAAACGTAATTGTGTGTGGTCTGCTCCAGATCAAAAAGAAACAGTCAAATCAGTAAGTTTTTGAAGGCGAAAGGGCTTCAGAGAAAGCTAAAACGGTGAAATCGGCTGTCAAGGTGATGGCCACAGATTTTTGGGATGAATGATCTATACCGAAAACTTGTGAAAGGAAAAATAATAACTGGAGGGTGCAGTGGTTGAAATCCAGAGAATACGTCATAATTTGAAATAAAAAAAGATCCTTTTCCATCAAGACAGTTGTACACCCGTGCAATTTCGATAGCTTAAATCATAGAATTCAAGTTCGAATTATTATTCCAGCATCTGCCTTATTCACCAAATTCAGCCCCCAATGACTTTTTTTTGTATCAAGACTTTAAAAGAAAAAAAAAAAGGCTTGTTGCACAACAGTTCATGTCAAACAAAGAGGTCATCGCCGAAACATATACCTATTTTGAGGACTTTCCGAAATCTTACTTTTTCGATAGCGTAAATAAAGTAGGAGAAATTCTTGGAAAAGTGTTTGGAGCTAACTGGAGATTATATTGAGAAAAAAAAATTAATGTACCTAAAATACGTTTTTCTATCTTTTTCTAAGGACTTATTGAACGACCCTCATAAAGTTTGTAGTACATCTCCACTATTTCTCAACTACATTTTTTTTTTTTTTTTTTTTTTTTTTTTGTTTTACAAAATATTTGAAATAAGATAGTCCGTAAATTGCTGTAGTACAGGAATGTATTGAGAAAATTATTATTATTATTTTAATTGTGGAATGTAAAAATATCCTTAAATGTTAGTGTAAGAAGATATTTATTGTTTAACTCATCAAAGCTGATATGCATCATAATTTTTTTTCACTACAACATTAAAAAAAAAACATACACATTTAAGTATCCTGAAATTGCTATTGTATGTAGAAATTTCCAAACTTAATTTTATGTTATGGATTTTTTGTTTTACATATTGTAATCAACATCATGTATGTTACTTTTTTCATTTAGTTGCAACAAACTCAAAACCATGTGAAGAACTTTACACTTATTTAAAACATTACATTCTTTATCATAAAAATATATAAATAGGATGTGTTAAAGATTATTCAACAATATGTATTTTTAGTCAAATATTATGTCTGATGTATGGTAACTGGATCAAAGCATTTATGGTTCCTCATTGACTACATTAGTTTTAACAATCCTTTACAAATTAAAATAGCTTTATGTAAATTGTTTGATGTATAGAAAAATAACTGCATTATTAACTTTCCTAAATTCTGTTTCTTATTAAAAATCCTACCCAATGTTATGTGTATCCAAAAAGAATTTTAATTTTCACTACCACCACCATTCGCTTCATGTTATTGTTGCAATGTTTGTTGTTATGTGTTATTTTCCTACAACTATCATTTCCTACCTCTGTTCTTCATCCTTTCTAATATATATATATATATAATCTCTATCTGTCTATCTCTCATTCTGTACTGTCTCTTATGTGTTTTGACGTATAAAACATTTGCCTTATGTTGCATGCTAGCATGTATGGAAATCATTGAGTAAAATACTAGGCGATTAAAAATGGATCAGGTATGTAAAATAATTGTACTGAGTGTTTCTAAAAAAAGCAATGCATTTGTTCATTATATTTTATGTTTATTAGTGCTAGTTTTGTTTTAAATATATGGTTTTTTCAGTTCGATATGTATGGATCTTGATTGTTTTATGCATAAATCAAACATTTTTACTTCCAAAAGCATTTGATATAATGCAATATTCTTCATTTGTAAGCTATATCCATTAGTTTGGTGTATTAAAAAAGTTAAATGTTTGTAATTTATTTTGATTTTTAAAATCTTATTTTTTGCTCTCTCTCCTTATTCTTTTTGTTTCTTTGAACTGATATTTTAGCATATTAATATGGTGTTTTTGAAATTTTTTAGCTTATCTGCGTCTTTAGTTTGTAATGTAATTTAATCACTTCTGTAATGAAATGTTTTAACAGAATAATTTTGTATGGCAGGACATATTGCAAATAAAAAATATTAATAGGACAAATATATGATAGTGTCATGTATACAAAAATATGACATTATTTATTTAAAAATTATAGTATTTCCACACAAAAAAAAGTGTATTTCGACATTTATTATAAATTTTCTTTTGTGAGAGTTTTTTTTCTTTAATGTTAATTTTTACAAATACATCAAAAATAGTTTTTTTTTTTAAAGTTATATTTGGATTTTTCTCATATAATTTCTACCCTGTTATGTGGAGTAGTCAGCTTCTCATTTTGTTGGTGCTATGATATATGTTATATTCATTATATAGAATTTTTAAAAATATTTCTTACATATTTCTGTGTAATTCTCAAATTTCTTTCTTTATTTTAAATATTTATAGTTTAATCTCCATTAAATAATTTGCTTTTTCTTTTATATCATCAAAAAAATAAATGTCAATAAGCATGCTTTGTATCTGTATTGAGAAAATATCCATTATTGTTACAGAGAAAAAGCATTTATCAATGAAGTAAAATGTAGTTTTAATTTGAAATACCGAATTTATATTGAAAATTGCTTCAAATGAAATTTATGGGCTAAATTATGCTGTCAATACCAAAATTTTATTTGTTTCAAATTTTTTTCTTATAATGTTATAAAATATTTCTATCTCTTCAATTTATTGAAATTTATGTTGAATTACTGTATATATTATTAATAAATACAATAAATAATTTAAATACTTTGTTTGTATTAGAATGTTTTTAATTAAAATCCTTCAATCCATTTCCTTTCAACATTATAATCTCCAACTCATTCATTTTGTATCATTTTTTCAATCTTATAATTAAACTGGTTATTATACTCTTCAGTGTTCGAAAATTTACTTTTCATATTTACAAATTGTGACAGAAATTATGTGTTGCTTCCAGGAATGTAAGACAAGGCTTTTAAGTGCTGTTTGTCTCCTGAACAATAACTACGATACACCTCGTACCATTGCTAATGGTAATTCTGGTTCCTTATCACCTAAAAGTAGACGTGCTTCTTTACCTGTTGGACCACTTGCACATGCTTCTACTAATGTCAATGCACCTCTCAGTAATGTTAGAACATATGGTAGTATTAATGAAAAGCATGCAGTGAATAGTGAGAGAAAAGACAGGTATGGCATTTAAACATTGTTAAAAACATTTTTTGTGTAGTTGTCCTTATATATACCATAAGCTTTCCAATTCTCTTAATAACTACCAGTTCCTTTGTGATTAAAATTATGTAACACCAATTTTTATAAAATAATGGTTTGAACTTTTTGTTATTTTAACAATTTTTGGGGCTTTAAAAGTACATATATTCGATTCACATACATCAGAATCAATTATTCTTTTTATCTACCCTTGCAACACATACTTCCCATAGATTTGCATTATGTCTGCAAAAGATCTATTTGAAGTCCCCATTTTTATTGCAATTGATATCTTCAAAAAATAGGTGGTTGAACATCTGCATTAATCTTTGCAAAAAATGCTGCGATATATTGTACTCAAGGAAGAACTGATCTAATTTAATTAAGTGAAGCTATCCTTATTAATAGTTCACATATGAGATTAGTTTGGGTCATTCTGTCCAAGTTCCTTAGATTATTTTATAGATCATATGTAATAGTTTTTCATTCTGATTGTTCATGTCATGTCCATTGTTGGAAGTTTTCATATACTGTAATTTTTGGCTAGATCAATGTGGACTATCCTTTATAAAATAAGAAGTCTTTACAACATTTCTTTTCTGCTTGTTCATCCCTCATTTTAAAAAATTCATATTTAGTCAGATATGACACAATGTAAATATCAAATTGAAGTTAAATTCTTTAGCAGTTTTTGAATTTTATCAAAACATAAAAGTAACACAAAAACTAATGTCAAATATGTTATCCAATGTGTTGTTCACCCTTGATAACATGTTGATCTGTAAAAAAATAATAATAAGCTCAAAATTTTCTTATTTTTTTTCTATGTATGTATTGTTTCTCTTTTTTTCCCCCAAGTTTATCCTTAAAAAACATAAAATTATTGACATTGTTTAATTTACAGGAAAAATAAGCAAAAGTTTAGTATATTCATATAAGTGTTATATTCTTCTTGTTTACTGATGTATTATACCTAATTTTGTATTTTCTTCCTACAGTAATGCTAAAGTATTACATGAAAGCCATTTGACAAGAACTGAATCTGAGGATTCAACCAATAGTAAACCAGAAGCTGATTATCCTTTTCAGGAACAATCAGATACAGTATCTGAGGATCATTCTCCTCATAAAGACAGTAGGTGCGGATTAAAGTATTATGTCAGTAGTTATTATGATTTTGAAATTTCTTATTTTATTTAATCAAAATTTACTAAGAATTAATTAGAGCATTCTGACTTATCTATGTATTAATTTTATAGTGATTTCACTTTTATTCAAAATATTTGAAATACAAAAATAAATATAGGGAACTTTAATATTTATTTACTTTATCATTCTGTTTTTTTTTTTTTTTTTTTTTTTAAAAAAACATTTTTTTTTTTCAAATTTTTAAAAAAAATATTTAATAAATAAATAAAAAAAATAAGCTATTTTTTATTTTTCATAGGATATAAAAATTTTAACTCCAAAAATTATGATAGTAATACAAGATACATTTGAAGATAGGAAAACCTATTTTTTCAAATCTATCTTTTGATTCTTGAAGTTTTATGGAGAAAGTAGGCATTTTATTATAATGAAAAGCTAAGCACTTAAAAAATCAAGACAAAAGTGATGGTTTTATTTAAATTATATGTACATTAAAATATAATTTGAAGACTTGGATAAGATTTTCATAAAAATGAAGTCTCCTCCCCCCACTTCGCTGTCCTCGCATTTTCGTATGTGCTTCATAGTAAAATCTAAAGTTCAAGTTCAAGAATAATTATTATTGAAGGGTTTTAAAAAAAATTGTACTTTTTACAGTGAATTAAACTTTCCAAAATCACTATCTTCAGACATGGACAAAGAAAGCAAATCAAAAATTGCACGTTCTTTGCAAGAATCTACCTGTGATAATGAATTAGAGGCTGACATCTGCTTGCTTCCAGACATAATTGTACCAGTGAAATCTAAACCTTTGTAAGTCCTAACCTCTTTTGCATGTTCTGTGTTTTAACCTTTTCCTTGACTCCCATTTTTGTATGCCTTATTTGTTCTCTAAAAATGTGCCGTATAATTTATTTTTTTAGGTAATATGTTTAAAAAATGCTTTATTTTTTCATCTATAATGCTTTGGTCTATCAAAAATGTATAGTATCTAAATACTATAAATTTTTGATAGACCAAAAATTTATTATTTCACCAGAAATTTAAATATTTTTTTTCATTAAAAAATAGTTGTATACTTAGTTAACATTTTGATGACATTAATTTTATTCATTAAATTGTTGTCATTGAAGTTAAAAACACAAAAATATTTTCCATTCCCTCACAACTCAAATATTTTTTTTTTTTTAAATATTATATTTAGAGTAGTCATTAGTTTTTGTATTTAGTTTTTTATATTTCTTATGTGCAACATTTGTTTATTTGTGTGTGATTTACTTGTCTACTTTTTTGAAGATACTGAATTCAAAATTTACTTTTTAGAGAAAAATATGACAATTTTCAAACTACATTTCCAGCAATAATTTCAACCAAAAAAAAAATTTTTTTTTTTTTTTGAATAAATTGTAATCAATAAGATATATCTCTCTAAATAGCAAATCATGAGATGCTGAAGATGTTAATACAGAGTCCAGATTCATTTTCTTCATATATTCTTGATTAAGCCTAAATTTAAAATGAATACATAAAAAACTTGTTAGAGTTAAATACACAATAGCACCTCCCAATAAGGGAACCTCACCAAACCAGACATTTTGTCTGGTCCAGTATTTTTTAAAATTCTTTACTTTATTACCATATAAACCAATTGATAATGAAAACTTATTGCTTACAAAAACGGGTCTTGCTCCATTGGATTATCTGTCCTTTACATCCATATAAATAAAACTAAATTTTAAATAACCTTCATCTGCATGATATATTAAAAAACTAAATATTTGTCACCATTAAAAAACAGTATTTTCATAATCAAAATCATGAACATGAAATTGAAATGCATATACTTGTATTTGCTTACCATTTCTCTTAATTTAGCTTCATGATGATTTATAGTAACATGTGTTTTTTTTCCTTCATGTAATGCACATAGCTTAATCTAAAGCAATTTATCTTACTGTGATCATTGAATAATTGATTTTATGGGATGTAGAGCATCAATCTATGTAGAAGTTTAATATCGAATGTAAGAATACCCTCCAAGTTATACGGTCTGTGTGTGTCATCAATCCTGGAACTTTATGAATACATTGTGCCCTGTAATGATAACTATGAGGAAGAGTCCAAATCTTGTAAATATCATATGCAAAACTTTTATGAATGAGACTTATCTAACAATTAAGATTTTTTAAAAATCTCCTTTCAAATATCACACAAGATATCAATTTTTAACCAGTTGCAGTGGCAAGACATTCACAGATGCCACATGCTAAAACAGTCGACTGCAATTTGCTGAGAGGCAAGTGTTCAATGTTTTATAAAAATCGGAAACAGATTCATATCTTTTGAACTAATTAATTTTCAACCCAGGATTTCAAATAACTTTTAGAGAATATAATGACACATTGATTGGTGGCAAAGTTACACATATATAAATACTAAATTTGTTGGTTCAAGTTGCATATCAGGTTCCCCTCAGCAATTGGCAACTTTTGGGTCCAATAACGATTTTAATGTGGCGATTTAGGTTATGGTAACCCTAAATTTTGGTCAACTTTACAATAGCAATGTCTTCATGACGTCTCTGCTTATGTAGTGCTACTTTGGTAACCTTTCTTCTAAATCGCTAAGGGGCATCCGATACTGAACTTGAACTAATTTGTTTATTAATGATCTTGCAAAGTATGGTATCCTTTAAAACAGTGTGGGATATGTAATGTTACAAGGCATTTCTTACATTCCCAAGTAGTTTCATTGCGTTTAGCACACACCCTACACCTTTGTTTTGAGTGTTTTTGTATATTTGTGGGTGGAATATTCCTAAAGAAATGTCCCATTACTTTTCCTGTAAACAGTCAAGCAAACCACCAACAGACAACCTGCCACATTTTTTTATGACCAGGAATATATATGCTTTGCAAAATTTCCTGTGCCATACCTAATCGAAAATGCATATTTCTTGCTCTTTCCTACACCATTTTTTTTACAGAATAAAGTATACAAATTAAACTGAGCAATATCCACAAAGAAGATAGACAATTATTTAGACTGTGTTCTGGCAAACAATCTCTGATGACATGCCATGCACTTCATTGTTACTTTTGTAACAATTGTTTGCTGACTACTGTAGCACGTCATTGGCAACTCTATAACAAAAACATCCAAACATGCATGGCACACCCTTTCACTGCAAGTGGTTAAAAGCTGTACATATGTTTCAAAATAGCAAGCAAGTAGAAATGCTGTACTTTAAAAAAAATTATGATGATACAACTCATTGTGACCTATGCACAGTTGGAAATAGTATGCGTAACATATAATATTTCAATTATCACTGCACAGGATGTCTGTTGGTGGCTTGCTTGATTGTTTACAGGCGAAGTAATGGGACAGTTTTGCCATACCTATCCAGATAATTTCTATCACATTTATTCATATATATGCTAGAAGCATTCTTTTTAAGAGAAACAAACATAAATAATATTGCATGGTTGCTATCATTTTAATGAAAACATACAAATATGGATAAATTGTTTATTGGTACAAAGCTCCTATATTTAGTTAAGTTGTATGAAACACCTGTTAATTTACGAAAAAGCACGTGTAGGTGATCAAGATAAACTGTAAACATAAGATGGAATGAATAAAAGGAGTTGAAGTATAAGAGTATCAAAAATAGAAAGATTATCGAGGCATCCTGGGAGAATGTTACTTGTTTTTACCAAGGAGACGGCAATTCCCATAGATGATAGGAAGAGCGTCATATATTCTGCATTTACATAAAGATAAATCTCGAAGAAAGATGATATAGATTTGACTTTTATAACACTGATCTACCAACCATGATCAGATATCTTGTATTGTTCACCAAACACTGGCATGTACAATGAATTACATTTTGTGTGTGCTTATTTTCACAGCTATATTATACTTAATTCCTTTTTAAGATTGTTAGTTCTAATAGTTTTGTATAATTGGAATTGATTTGAAAAAACAAGATATCCATTTTAAACAGTATACTTGTTTATTGAAAATACCAGGTTTGTAACTGAAATCTTCCAGAAAATCTCTAATTAATAGCTTGGAGGCATACTATAAATTAGAAAGTAGTACTTAATTTCCAGATTCGTACCTTCAATAATTTTTCAAAAAATTTTATTTGTAAATTATACAATTAAAAATACTCAATTGAGATTTTTTTCCCTTCTTTAACAGATGTTAACATTTATTAGTTAGCTGTTACTTTAACATCATATAATAAAAACTATTAAAACAGTTAACTTTACAGGATGAAGTGATATTTTTCACTTTCGTTTAATCTGTATAGTTATGAATTATCATAATTATAAATTTGGCAGTTTCACTGCATGTGAAGAGGGTTGTAAGCCTTTAAGTTAAATAAGGTATGCAAAAAAATCTATAAATAAACATTTACTTATAAATTGGTTTGACTTTATATTTTGATATAGATATGTATTGAACTTGATCCAGAAAGCTTCTGCTCGAAGAATCTGGCAATGGGACAATGCAACACTTCTAATGCATGCCCGCTATGCACTCAGTGCAATACTAGCTACAGCTGCAATGCTTTCATTGGTACTGACATTTGTTCCAAATCCTATAACAGCTCATGTGATGAATGACTCAAACAAACTGCTCCATAAGCAAGATTGAATCTAAAAACTGAAAAGTACTTAGGTTGTGCACAAGCCTGTCAATTATCACAAATGATTCTTGCATTTAGAATGTTAGATTTATTGTGTCTCTTGGAATATCTTTCGTGTGAAAATGTTACGTTTAAATGTGATGTACCAAAACAGCTTTTTTTTTCTTTTTTTTCTGAAAGCCAGATTTCTCCCATTTTGTATATATGTGTTCTTATTGATGTCAATTTGAAAATTTAAACACATTAAAATTTACTTTTAAAAAAGATTGTTTCACTTATGAAAAAAAGATTGAAATTCGATTTTATTCATATATTTCAACAGAAATTATATTTTAAATGTTTAATATGTACTAGTATTTTTAATTTAATTATCAACTTTTTCAGTGTAATAATGATCATTCCAGTCTATAAATCTTTGTTGCATATTAGTTTTGCTGTCTTGATAGAAATTTTATGTAAGTGCCAAATAAAACTCGTATCACATATGAAAAGAAATTCAATTTTTTATTTCTGAATAGTACTACTTACATACAATCAATGATGATCATTGTAAAAAATACACTCATTGCCATAAAAATTTATGCACTATGAAATAAAGCAGATATACAAATTATTAGAAATAAATCATGAATGCATATTGCCAAAAAGCACGAATTTATTCCTCTGAGACTTAAAAAAAGGTATAAGGCTTTTTTCATGTACTTAATATTTGGAAGGAGGATTCTGTTACACTGTCATGAAAGACAATATCATCATCTATTGTAGTTGGAAAGGGAAAAGATCATTGAGATGATTGAAGCCAGGTTTTCAACTTAGTCAGAAGCTCGCCAACTAATCACCTCTAATACTCATCCACATACCATGACATCCCAGCAATACATTCACATCAGCACATGCTCGATCACTTCGCTTTATGTATTCAATGCTTGAGGTAGCTCAATAAGATACTAGAATTTTTAATTTTTTCTAATAAATGTTATGTTGATTTGATTTAATAATCACTTATATCAAAATTACCCTTGCATATATATTTCTAAATATGCTAATTTTTATGTTACAGATTTATGTATTTAATTTTTACTTTTAAAGCCAAATATCACTGACACATGCAATCAAACAATGACAAATTGATAACATCTTTAACCTTTTCATGATGGGCAGGTTATGTATGCATCGCTGGAAAATGATCCGAGGAGACGTGATGCATATATGCATTTACAAGTTAGAACAAAACTACTAAATGGCACCCTGAGTCCATTATGTTTGAACTTAACATACTTGTAAGAGCCAGGCATTGCACAATAGCTGTATTTGGTAGGGGAGTTGGAAGAAAACTGGGCTCTGCTTTTCATGTGAAGTATATATTCACGTTTCTGACATCTCTTGGCATACTTTTTAACTACTCCAACTTCCATGCTTTTAGGGTTTTATCATCCGTTCCATCAGACATTGCATTGCATTTTTTGCTGCACGAATACATATTGCCATTGACAGGCATAGAATTGTATTCCCCCTGGCACATAAAAAGCATAAAGGCCTTTTGCCTGCATTTAACATGTGGCAGAGGAATGCTGTTGTGGAAGTTAATATACACAGAATTATTGGATTGTGAAATCAAGTGCCCAACTCAATCAGTAGTTTTCACCACATAAGCCTGAAGCCATGACATTTGAGCTGGAACTTCCATCTATAAACTTCCACAATATGCCAATGGGAGGACTTGGGACCTAACAGCATCAATTCCACTACATAACAGGTCATAAGTGGCAATCGAAACTTGAAATCACAATTTGACAAAAATAATACCAAGCATGAGTCATATCCATGACCACTAGGCTTCCACGGCCACTGGAAGTATTGGAACCAGTGGATAAAAATACAGAGCAACAGACACATATAGAGCAACCAAGTTCAGGATATCCTCGACACCCAACCATCGTCCCCTCCATTTGGAGAGGTATCATCTTTGCCTTTGCTGCCTACAGAGGGAATGTCTTTAAAAAAGGTGTGCCTTCACAAAAGGGTTAAAAATTGTATAATTTTAAAATATATTATAGAATCAATTTTACATTCTATTACATATACACAAACTTCATAAACAAATAGATATCTGAAAAATAAAATCATGCAATATCACAGTGGTGAAAATTGATTGATACACATGAAATATCACTTATTTTCAACAATAGTTCTCAAACTGCTGTTCCTGTATCCCGAGATATGAGAGCAGTTCTGAAAAGTATGATATTCAGGTTAAATTCAGATTTTTTTTTCTTATTTGCTTAATCATGAAGACCAAATATTGTCATTGTTTATTACACCCTTCTCCTGTTGCTTTATTTTCCTTTATTCTTGTAATTTTATGAGCCACTCATGCAAATAAAAACCACGCTTAAAATTTATTGAAATTTGCATTAATGCAAGAGAAATTTTGCTTTAACCAATTCTTCAAAAGTATTTTATTAGTCTTTCGAATTCATATGAAATATCCTTACTGCTTAAAACAATACATATACTACTAAAATTATTTAATTTATGCTGGGGTGGATTTTTGTACAAGTTTATTATAATTCTTTTTACTTGTATCATAAATTTTAAACTTAGTTTGAAAACCAAGAATTTTAATAACAAGTGATAAGTATTTTCTATGTTCAAAATAAATACAATAGGTTTAAACGAGCAAGCAATTAATTCTACTTAAATTCACAATGCAAAAATACGAATTCAACTCTCGATATAATTTATAATGATCTGATTCAAATCAATTTTGAGGTAAAAGATTTTATAGTGTTCAATTAAATATCAATAATTGTTAATTAAAAAATATATCTTCAGATACTATTAAAAATATAGAAAACAAATTAAAGGCCATTAGATTAATATGACTACAAATGCTCTTATTCTAGAATTTTGACAGCAGATTACAGTCACAACTATTTATAAAAAGCTTAGCAAACTGAAAACTCTTCTCACAAAGGAGGAAGAGAGAGAAGGAATAAAGCTAATTTCAATCATTTTGCAGGAACTTTCCTAACTATTTGCAAATTAGGTACAATTGGTTATATAAAGAAAACCAAACAATTACATTATATTAAATATACTTGCAATATCTTAGTAAATTTCTTCCGTATCAATATCTTTCAATCTCTATATTTTTATTACAGCACTTCTTGGGTCGAAACTGCTACACACAAAAAAGGTCTCTAAGCATTAAAACTTGTATAGACTACATTAAAAATGCCACTATCTACACCCTAAATTTTGAAAGACTAGTATTATACTCTCGCCTGTTGTTCTTCAGTCATGAAAACGAGTGTAAAATCACACTGCACAGCTTTCAATAAATCAAGAAACAACTGAACTTTTTCCTAGGTCTATTTTTAATCTTTTGAACAGAAAACTTAATGCATTTTAATCTTTATTAAACATCATTACTTGAATATCCCAATTGAACAAGGGATAGAACAGCAAAAATTGAGAACCATTGCTTAATACAATTAACAGATAAGGATACTACCTGTTACTATGAGGATTTCCCCAAACATATGCTCATACACTTCTATACAGATTTTTTGCATTTTATATGAAAAATACTTTCACATGCATTAATGAATTAGCCATTAAAGAGTGTTATACATACAACATGAAACAAAATTTTCATCTTTTTGTGTTCACAAAATGCAAATTGCTTGGTATATTTACCAAATTTTCGAATTATAACTGGTAGAAATTATGAACAATATTCATTACTTTTTGCTGAATCAGATTTATTAAATGTTTAAAAATTTAATAAAATTTTCCACAGCCGTTTTAGGAGAATGTTAGAAATTTAAATTCAAATTTTAAATTATTCATTCAGAAAAAAAAATTTAATATTCTTTTGAAGAATATTTCAGTTCCATTTAAATCAAATTGAATTTTACCATTAGTCACACATGAAACACAAACACACAACAATACTTGTAAAAAACTTCAGATTCAATTCTAGTTAATTACACTTTTAAAAAATTCAAAATAATGAAATGTTCTAAAAAAATAAATTTTAAAATACTTCACGAATTTATGTACACGTTCTCATCATCGAAACAAAACAACCTTAGGAACATACACAACGTATATACATGACACCCGACAAGCAGTTTAAAAATTGTTTTTAATTCAATGTTAAAAATTATTAGGAAGTTTATCCATAAATAAAATATTATAAGAAAAAAGTACACAAATTATGTATACTTTATAAAAATAAATCCTTTGTTTAGTCGTTAATATAGAAAATTATTAACATAATGGAAATTAAAGATTAAACATTTACAAAAACACATTATAGAATATTTCAAAGTTGAAATTTAAGTCAATGTAACAAACATGAACAATATATATATTTGTTTCATTTTTATATCTGATTACTTTTAATATAAACCTGAAATTTGGAATGTAATTTATCGGTAAAAATACTAACTGTTACCTTCAACATAGTAAGGCACATTTTGAATATATATTTATAAATGAGTTAAAAACACTTTTGCTGAAAACTGTGAAATGTATTTACAGATGATTATTAAAAATTAGTAATTAAATATTGCAGAAGTTTTTTAAAAATTTGTAACACTAGAACTGCGATTGACTTTTCCTCCAACCAGTCTTTTAAAGCGATCTTTGGCATGAACACTTTGTGAAGCTAATTCCAGTTTCCTGTATAAAATATTATATAATAATGATAAATTAATAATATGATAAATTTGAATTGAAACAAATTTTAGAAAATTGTTTAGTCATAAAAGGTATTTAAAAAGACAGTACATTTGTATATTCATTCCACTGGTATTATAATTAATAACATAAATGTTTGTTAAAATTAGAAATCAGGGAGGGGAAAGAAAAAAAACTTTAGAAATTTAGAACTGAGAAAGATAAAAGGTTTGTCACAATCAACTAATTATAACAGCAATAAGTAAAAATGTAAAAGTAAACAAAATAAAATGTATGCAATTATTTTGAAATCTTAATATTTTTAAAAAAGTTAGAAAGTAAAAGATATTTTTAAATTCATATTTTAAATACATTAAATGAATTCATTAATACTTAAGACAATGTTTGATAACAAAAATTTAAACCAATAAAATATAAATGAGGGGAAAAAAAACCATTAACATTACCTAGAAAGCATTTCATTTTTGTGTTTTTCCAGATTTAATTCATTATTTAATTGCGCTTTTGTTTTGCAAGCATAAGGAACCAAAGTTTGATTTTTGGTTAAGGCTGCACATGAAGGACGTTGTTCAGGATCAGGATGTATCATTTGCTACAAAAATACATAAAAGTTTTAAAATACTTAAAAAGGAAATTATCCTCTAAAAAAATAAACCTTTATTCATTCTAAAAAATCTCTACAAATGTCAAAATTTGGGAAAGCAAATGTACTAACAGTTTAGAGCAGCCAAATTTGTTCAAAACATCTTAAAATTATCTTTAACACAATGTACAGGGTTACTCAAAATTATTCATCCAATTTCAAAGTTCCATAAATAAATGACACATAACGAAAAATAATACATGAATGCAAAGGGAAAGTATAATTTTTTTTGGCAAGTGTTCAATAAAACTTATTTTAGTCACACCATATAGTGTCAATTTGATATGTAAAATTCCTGCCAAACACATTATAAAGTGTCAGTGGTAATGACTATACACAGCAGCAGAAATCCTTTGTTTAAGTTCACAAAAATTTTTGGATATTGGTGGCACATACAATATACCTGTTACAAACCCCCAAAGAAAGAAATCGTATGGGCATATAAAGTGACTTAGATGGCCAGCAGCTATGTAACATTAAGTTACTACAAGGTAGCTCTGTGACAGCTTTCATGAAATAGCTCCACCAAGAAAATCTGTTCACAATATAAAACTTTCACTTGTCATTCTGTGTCATTTATTTTTGAAAATATGGAATTTTGAAATTGGATAAATCATTTTGAATAACCCTGTATGTTAATTTGAGATAACTTCAAACGAATTACATCTTAAATAATTTATTTAAAATTTTTGTTAGAAATTCATGCTTTCAAATCAAGGATTTTCTAATCTAAAGTTTCTTATCTTTAGATTAGTGATTCATTATTTGAATCACTAATTGGAAATCAATCACACATTTTATCTTTAAATTAAGTATGAAAATATATATTAATTGCATTATTCTAACAATGAGACGTATACAATTTTGTTGATTGATACAAATAATTTTTTGATAGTTGTTTGCATTATCAGGAGCATATTTTCCGAAATCAGACTGCTAATATGAATCAGTTTTATTCGAAATAATACACTTAAAATTTGTACAAATATTTTATAAATAAATAAGACATACCTTTATAAGATTATTTAATTCTTTGGTATAGTATGAAAAATAACATATATGCCCTTCTCTAATGGAATGCCAGTTTTCTCCATTTTTTGGTAAAGGTCCTCCACCACACTATAAAAATATAATACAAAAGATGGCAATTTTTTTTTGGCAAGCAAAAAAATTTTTTTTTAATATCTCAAGTATGTATGTTTGTGTGTATATATATACAGTGCAACATCGATTATCAAAGGGGAAAAAATGTACCAGTGTCAGAAGCAATATGTAACAATCAACAGTCAAGTTCAAAGGTGCAAGAGCCAGAGGTGACTATGCAGCTCCAAACAAGTATAACTAGATTCTAGACTTGAGAAAAATGGAAAAATAGGTAGACAAAAAGGATAAAAAATATAGAAGAATAGCTAGGGTATCGGGGAGATGTGTTGTCTGTGTTTACCAAAAATAGCAAGTCCCATGGGAAAGAAAAAGATCACTAAAGTACCTTGGAGGGGAAAGGTCTTGATTCTCCTACTTACCTAAAGAAAGTAAGCCTCAGGGGGCTATATAAAATAAAGAAACAGTTTAGCTAAATACAAAACTACACATTTTGTATATCAGGTCTAACAGAGAACTGACTTGCCTAATTTGAGAAAGTCAAAATGGCCATTAAAATAGGCCTACAGTTTAGGAAAATATGTTCTAAATTTATTTTCCTTTAAAGCTGTAAATTGATTTTTTGCCAACAAATTATTTGCAAATCTGCTATATCTCATAAACATTTTAAAGATAGCATCATATTCTTGTTCTAATCACTTCATAGCTATCTTTAGGGGATTAAGTAGTATTTATTCAGCAGTCATCATTGCGAGATCTTGGTTGTCAATGACACTGGCTGCAATTCCATCAATCATCAATACTTGATAGCAAAGGATATGGCCATCACATTAGAGCCAGTCCGAAGAACTCATTCGGTTTATAAATATTAGGAAAATTGATGCTTTACTGTATGTATGCATGCATGTGTATATATTTATGTGTGTATATGTTATATATACACACACAAGATATTTCAAAAATTATTATGCAAAAACTGTAAGAAATTTTGTTTAAACCTTTCGCTACCAGAACGAGAAAAAAGAAGTGCTTCACTGGGCCTGCGGCTTCTTACCAGCAGAGTGTGCCCAGACGATTTTAAGTGTTAAGCCTAATTCGTGAAAAAAATTCCTCTAAAATCGGCTATTTATTAAAATATTTTGGTATTTACATATATTATTTAAAATGTATTAAACTTAATTTATTAAAAAAAAAGATTTAATCGAAAATTGAATGTTTTATACATAAAAAATCATACTTTTAAGAAAATACAATATATATTTACATATGTTACATAAATTTCATGGTGTAATGATGTGTCATTATATGGGATATAAAAGATAAATCTTATTTTGCTGTATGGTATATTTATATAAAAAAAATTCAATGCATAGTACATCACATGTCTTGCGCACATATTTTGACGCTTCAAGCAAGGTTTTGAGCAAAGGGGCACATCTTAGTGCCCTCCCCCTTTTATTTTTTTACTTTAATGTCTATGTACAGATTTGGATTATTTTCACTAACATTACTGTCAGATTCATTTATTATTTCGCAAATCTCAGGATCAGATAAACACTTTCTTTTCGTCATGACTGTCGCTACAAATAAAAACTGACTGAATGAAACAAACAGCTGAGAACATCTGCTACCAAAAGCACTAACCTCCATAAATTCTCCTTCAAACTTCTAAGAAGCAAGGAAGAAAGAAAAAAGCAAACCGAAATCAAGTGCACTCTTTAAATCATGTCATTGCATTTAAAGAGCTGTGCCGAAACACGAGCTTTTAACAATTATCCCCCTCCTGGTAGCCAGAAGTAAAATCCAGGCCCATATCACCAAGGTCAACACTCCAAATAACATATCTATATAGATTTTGCAGTATTGTAATGCCATATAGTAACATTAAAAAAATCAAATTAAACATTCTCATCAAGTGTATCTCTATTGATACGTTGGGATATCCCCTTGATAAGCTGGGCACAGGAGAGCCAACATGAGCGTATCACCTGTGATATGCTGGGGGCAAACAGGTTAAAGAGTATTAAATGATGAATAAATGTAAATTTCAAAATTTGTCTGCACATGGGCCATAGAAATTAATCCATCATGATCCTTATGCCAATAAAACAATGTTCATGACAAAATGTCACATTTCAGTTGAAATATCAATTAAAAATATAAATTTCCCCAAGAATCTGAATTGTTTTGAGCTTGTAACTACTCAGATTAAAAGTTTCTTGTTCACAAGAAGCCCCAAAATAAGAAATACTTACCACTTCATATATTGATAACCCTAAAGCAAAAATATCTACTTTAGAGAGATTTTTGTAGTCATCTTGCAAAAGTTCTACAGGCATGTACCTGCAGTCTCCTTCTTCCACTTCAGGATTAGATACAGATGTAACATGGCCCAGATCCCCTTTGAAAAAGAACACAATTGTATTAAAAATATAGTGATTAAGAATAAAGACATAAACAATTTGAAAATATTCAAATGAAAAAGGATAATATTAGGTCAACCAAAAATTCTTCCCATTTGTGAAGTGAAAGAAAATACATTTTTCATACATTCAATAATATTTAATGTACAACGTTATTTCTATTGTTACTATGATTGGTCTATAAACATTCCAGATGGGTGCCTTGAGAGAAAATTTGCTTAAGGAATCACATGTACATCAGAAAGAAAACAAACCCATTTTGAACCACTGATGAAAAATAGATTACTTTTGAATACATGGTAAGGAAAAGAGCATACGTGCAGCATAGATTATCTGCCCCACCCACATCTAAATCTAAACTGAATAAAAGAATGCTGTGCATAGGGTGGGATGGCCAAGGATCAATACATTATGAGCTTTTGAAACCTAATGGAAAAGTGCTATTTGGAGGTACTGTCACTAAATGGGTGATTTAAACAAAGCAACTCAGAAGCTGGTGATGGCTAAAGATTCTCTATAATATGAAGCAAATTATATTGCATCATAATGCCAGATTGCATGCTGATTAAGCGATTCGTCAAAAATCCCAGAGCTAGGCTGGGAATTTCTGTCGTATCCACCATACTTCTCAGACCTAGCACCTTCTAATTATCACTTGTTTCTCTCTCTGCAAAATTTTATTAAAGGGTAAAAATTCAAAACTGAAGCATATGTCAACTTAGTACTATTTGAGTTCATTGCCTCTTAAGTCTAAGCATTTTTCAAAAATGGTATTTACAAATTACCAACATGCTGGCAAGAGCTCATAAGTAACGAGAGAAAAAGTATTCTACAATAAATATTATTGAATATATGAAAAATGTATTATTTGCTTTCACTACACAAATGGACAGATCTTTACGATAGAAAAATATATTTAAAAAAATTAGAGTAAAATCTTAAATATATGTTTCAAATCCAATATCTGATGCAATTCAAATCTTTTGAAAGTGATGCATTTCTAAAAAATTATTCTTGTATATCATTTTATAGCTAAAGATTTCAACAACAAACAATATCAATATTTGATTTGATTTTATCTACAGAAATGAAAATATTTAGTCTCTATAATAAAATATGTATTTGCATGTACAAAAAAAGTATCCTAAGGATTTTGCAGAAGAAAATTCCAAAATGTGTGTACTAAATTTACAATTTTTTTTTTTAAATTCTTTTCCACTAAGAAAGAAAATATTGGAAACCAATGTATATATGAATCCTGATCAAATTTTTTATATCAACAAAACAAAATGCATATTTCCATATATTTTTGCAAGTGGTTACTAAAACATTTTAATGTAGAATCTTGCTACAAGGTTGTAGAATTTTCCAAATGATAACAGGAAAACTCTTAAAAAAAACTATTTTTCTATGTTTTAAAATATCAGGAACATAAAAATGTAATGAACAACAATTCAGTTTTCTTTTTGCTTTGGAATTTGTATTATTTTTTCAATCTTTTTTCTGCACTTCTGAATTTTAAAAAACAACAAAATAAGCAGATCCTACTTTTGCAACAGAAAAACTGAATTTTTATGCACATACCTATTTTATATATCAATTGCTGCTCTTCTTTACATGTCATTTGTTCACCATCTTCTTCACCTTCTTCAAACCCATGATCAGAAGAAATAGGTGAATCAGGGAAACGTTTTGTCTTTGTGATAAAAATGTTTGCTGTAAGAAGAAAAATTTGTTAAATAAATATTACAATAAAACTGAAAAATTATCAGCTATATTATTGCATTTTTCAGTTAATTAGTTACAGAAAATATTGAACAAATGTAATATTAAATTACGAGTATTAAAGCTATCATTGCTACCCTTTTTACAAATTTTTTTTTTCTGGGAGAGAAGTATTTCAACAAGCATTATCCTTAAAACTATTCTTTATATTCGCAAAAATAAAAGGTGCTCAAAATATACAGGAAGTTTAATACATGCCCAATTTTATCAAAATTATTATATTCCATGAAATCTATTCAACATTTTTTAAAAAATCTAACAGTGTTAGCATGTCATTCGTTCAAAATGTGATTGTTTTAAGCTTTTTTAAAAATTTAAATCTTGAGTGTAGAAAAGACATTAGCTCATAATCTGCAGATGTTAATAATTATTTCGTTAATTAAAAATGTTGCAAAGATAACAGCAGAAAGAAATCTATATTACATCAGAATTTTTTAAAATATAATATAACTAATATATTTATTAAGTTTAGAATTCCCTTCCCCCACAGTCTGAAACAGGATGTTTGACTTATACAATACATAAACTCTTCAGCAAACTGTAAATTATTTTTACTGATTCATTATGTATTGGGGCAAAATAATAATAATAATCATTTCCCAAAAACAGTACATATCATACATTGCTTCCAATTGACAGAGGTACTTTAAAGGCAGTATATTTAAAATGTTTATTTATATTAGTTATAAAATATAAAAAGTAACATCTTAAAAATATATATTCAAATTTCAATGCAGTTTGCTTCAAAATAATAAATCTATGTGTATGAAAATTATTAATCTAATAATGAAGATTAATAATCTATAAAAAAGAAAAGATTTTATCTCCTAAAAATGTTAATATTATTTAGATATTCAATCATTGCAAAAATCAGTGCAAATAATACAATAATGTAGACCATTAAAAAAAATTTCAGCATTCAAAAAAGAACAAATTCATGTACATTAAACATTTTACTCCACTTTTAACATATAGTTTTAAATGCATGTGCCCATTGATACAAACACATACTATGTTATGAGATAAATTTTCATGATGTACAATACTCATCGCTTTCATTTCTTCCACACAACTCTCCTTCCTCAAATAAAACTATCACGTACACAAGTAGTTGTTATTGGTTATTACACTCCCCCTTAAAAATCACTTTACATCAATTAGTGGTTCTCCATCTTATATTATATGCATTGAAAAATCCAATTTCAACTTTTCACTTTGAATTGGATTGTTAATACACCACTCTTTATCCAGAATGCATAATTTTATGAAATATTTTGTACTTTATAACCACATAAAGGGAACAAAAATGTTGATTGATATTTTTTATTAACGCCAGACAAAGAAGTAACACGAAGGCTATTGGCGACGGACCTCACAATTTTAAACCTCGATCAAGTGATGAGGACGACACCTGAGCTGGCACCTACCTTTACTAACTTCAACACCATGCCAATGGGAGGACTTGGAACCTTAAAAGATTTAACGTGCATCAGCCCCCCTCACAATGGGTCTTTAGCGGCATCAGGGCTCGAAACCCCAATTTGATGAAATGCTGACTGCAAGTCTGCAATTATGACCACTAGACTACAGTAAGCAATAAAAAATGTTGGATATGAAAAGGACTAACCTGGTTTAATATCCATATGAGCAAGATTTAAGGAATGTATGTAGCGTAAACCAAGTGCAATGTGCAAAAGTATTTGCTTCACCTCTGTCTCAGAAAATGGTTCGTTTATTAGGGCTTTATTTTCAATCACCTGGGCCAAGCTTCCACCTGGAATATGTGAATAAAATTATAAAAAACCAAACATTTAAAATAAATAAAATTATTATTGCAAACAGAAAATAACAATAAATATGAAAAACAAATATTTTAAAAATGATAAATTAGAAATAATTATACATTTACATTGTGTAAGATATCGACCATTTTCAAAATATTCCAAAACAAAACTTTTAAGTAACAATTATCCAAAAAACTTCCATAAAATATATTTATTTTCAAAGGGATATTTATAAAATAAAAATTATTTATAAAAACCTATGGTATATTATTGGTCTGGTAATTAATATATCTTACAGCTAAAAAATTTCTATAACATTTGATATTTTTTAAAAATCACATTTCTTATTCAATACTTAACGCAGTTTCCGCCCCTTCAAAAACTGAGTTTGTAAATTAGATAATTTTATGAAAATAATACACAAAATTTAGTTTTCAAAAGGAGATGTTTCATACAATTAAATTTATTTCTGAATGCAGATAAGTTTTCAAAAATAAATTTAGAATAAAAAGACCAATTTTATTTAAGCCATTCATAATAAATTAATGTTTTATATAAATGGTTTTAGAACATAACATTTAATGGTATTAATTACTATATCACCAAATATATAAAAAAAAAAAAAAAAAAAAATACTGATAATAATAATATAATTTTTAAAGCCGAAAATCCATTACTTTCTTACCCTATATTTTAGGAATTTACACTAGGAAAAAAAGGGAGGGGGATATTTTGTAGGATTTAAAAAAAAAATTAGAAACAAAATAAAGTTTAATCCTTAGTTTACATATTAAATAACAATACTGCATCCATCTCAGATCTGTTGATATATACGGAGGAAGGGAGCCTTCTTTTGCTTTAAATCATTGAAAATGATTTTACAAATCAGTGAATACGCTTCAAACAGTAATTTATACCTAAGGATTCCTAGCTTACAAACTAGATTTTAGAAAGCTCTTTCAAGTCCTTGGTCTGTTTCGTAATGATAAACAGTGGTCAAAAATGAAGGCAATCAAGATGGCATCTCACTCTCCACATCTACACCACAGCCAGCATAAAGACTGAGCCTCGAATGATTTAATATGCACCAGCCCTTTTATACAATAAGACTTCAGTGGAGTCAGGACTCAAACATGCAACACAATTAAAACATTGTCAGCTACAAGCCTGGTGCCATTACCAGTTAACTATTGAAACCACAATGATTCAGACTTACCATTGCAGTACTCATTTTGAATAAGCATGTGATCATCTTCAGCCCAAGCAGAATAATATCTAACAACATGTTCATGGTGTCCCAGCACAGCATGAGCATAAACTTCGTTTAAAGCTGCTCGCCTGCACAAAAGAAAAAAAAATTAAGTAAACTTTTTTAATATCAACTAATATTGTTGCTGAAAATTATCACTGATTTCCTACAGCTGAAAAAAAAAATCTTTATGGATTTAATAATCTCATAACTGCTCCCCACCTTCATTCCTAAGAAAATCTAATATGAAATCCAATATGTACTGTACTTCTCTTAACCCTATGACAGTTTAGAAAATAAACAGTTTTCGCTCTATTATTACGCACAATTTTACAATCAAACAGTCACTGAAAGTGGCAGCTGTTTTCCATCTAGTTGCTTTTGAAAATGTCACCCTTTTCTGACAGTGATAAAGATCACTTGATCGCTTTTAAAAGGTAGTCTTTTAAAGAATTATTTGCGGTATTTTAGAATAATATTTACAACAATTGTAACTGGCACTTTCAAACAATTCAGTAAATGATAAACTTTCTATCTATTAGCTTGTAAAATATCAAAGTATTTTAAAGAAATACATGCAATTTATAAACTCTATGGGACATTTAATTGTTACATTTACCAAAAACTGTTTCTGAGCGCGATACACTATAAAACACCAAATTATTCATCTTGTATATCATAAAACTTATTCATCATCAGAATTCTTCAATTTTTATTTTTGAACTAGATAATTCTGGTGATAAACAAACTTCAGTAACAAAACTCCCAACAAATTACATAAGTAAAAATAACTAGATCAACAAATAGATTGGTAACATTATTCCTCATTATGTTAAAAGTTTTTTGGTACATACTGTCATCTCTATGCTATTAAACTAACTAAATTTTGCCCATAAGTAGTGTTTGTAACTTAAAGACAATGCAGGATAATATACACAGACGAATTCAGCTCATCAGTGTGCATTAGGGAAAAGTTTCACAATGCAAGTAGGGCTTGGCTGCAACCATTTGGGTTGAAATACCTTATTTCACTTAACTTCGAAAACGTAACACAAACTGAAAAAATATATATAACTTATTTTTAAGCAACATTAATAATGTGATACATGCTAGTAAAGCAATATTTAGACCATTCTTTGATTGTTGTTAATTATTTATTTACTAAAGTATTATTGTTAAGGGTAGAAAACAATTACTGAAAGAGAAAGATCAATAAACAATTTTTTTCTTATGGTTAGCTGTTTGTTTTCTGGGGATTTTCAAAACTGAATCCTTTCATGAGATATAATGCCAAACACAAGATGAAGATATTACAATTTTATCAAATATAACCATTTACAATTATAGCTAAAATATAGAATAGCAAGCTGTTTTCTATAAAATAATATGTATAAAGTAAAACTAATGACACACATAAAAACACAATTTTGTGTGGTATGATCCCAAACCAAAATTATTTATATGACTTTCAAAATGAGCAACATTAAAAACAGAACATTCAGTCAAAATGTGTCATAGTCATTGGATACAAATCCAATTATGCATTTTTTTCTAATATTGATTTATATATATATATATATGAAATTCATTCAAGCTGCAAAAGAAAAACAAAGCAAAATATGAAGAAAGAATATCTTTTAATATGAAGAAGCCTTATTTTATTTTGAATAATTATATATATATATTTTTTTTTTTTTCAAATTAAACAGTAACTTTTCATGCATCAAATATAAAAAATAAGAACAATGATTTTAATCTAACTCAATAACACATTAATAAATAGACAGACCTTTGGGAGTGTCTGTAAGTTTATAAATACATATAAAACAGGATTTAAAAAATGTGGAATAAAATGGTGGGCCCTATAAGATTCCCTGTTTAGAATGAACACTGCAAATATTATCCCATTAGTTACTTAATTCAATCTAATCAGTATGAAAATCAAATACATACTCGTCAGGTGTTCCTTTATGAGGTTTCTTTGATTTTTTAATTGCATATAAACAACCATCCAATCTGTTTACGCACTGATAAACGCTACCAAACATTCCAGATCCAATCTCACACAATTCTTTGAATTCATTTTCATATCGAGATAAACTGTTATCTCCTTCTTTTAAGTGTATGCGCTAAAAATAAAAGATGCACAAAAGTTAACATTTTATAAATAAAGTTAAATGATTAAAAATTGATCAACAAGAAAATATATTTGCTTACAACAAAAAAAATTCTAAGCAAAAATCTACATACCTTTGTAGGCTGACATTCATTTTCAATTTCATTATCACTTAATATATCAGCAGTCTCCTTTAACAAAAGGCTAAAAAAAAGTAAACACTCTTTAACATCTTGTTGTTTAGAACATCAATGTTGTAAATCTAATTTTAATGTAAACAATTAATGAAAAATCTTGAAATCTCATTCAAATTTGTAATTAAAGAGATCACTTATTCAAATTTTTAAGTTTTGGAATCAAAAAACTTTTTAAAAAGTATCACATATCATTGATATTATTTGGTCGAATTTGTGCACAGCATATACACTTTTTTCTTAAGAAAAAGAATTTACTTCTAAAGATGAAGCCATAAATGTGTGTGTGATTGCGTATAAAATGTGAAGAGCTTACAAAAAATTACATTGTGAATATTTTAGGAACAAATATTTCTTGATAACAATTTTAGGACTATACAAAAGCAAACCACATTCAATACAGAACTGCATAGATAAGCATGTTCTTTTTAAATTTTAGACATAAAATATATTCCCATTAATATCAACTTACTGCCTCCGAGATCTTGACCTTCTTCGAAGTAATCGAGCTCTAAAACTCAGTTTTAATTTCATTGGAGTAAGTATTTCGTTACTTGCAGGAAAAGTTCGCATGCCAATTCAAAAAAAAATTCAATAATTTGAATTAAGTATTACAATTACTACAAATTAGTGCAAAAGGATTGGAAGAAAAATGAACTGGATATAATCTAAAAAAAGAATACTTTTAACGATGAAAAATTCATTCCAACCAAATCAAAATTGTTTAGTTATTAATGTGATAGACAGAATTTTAAATACTTAGAAAATGAAGTAATACTTGGAAACAGTACATAGATAACTCAGAAGGATTTGCAATTGCAAAAAACATTAAAATTACCACACTTTGCTGCTAGAGATTAATAACTTAAAAAACAAAAATTGAAGTATTTCAAACTAATTCATCCAATTATATTCAAAAGTAAAATAATACAGCTACATTCAAAACTGGGAAATCGATTTAAATACATCAGCACCTAGAGTAGAAATTATTCTAAAGTATCTCAATAGCAAGTAATACAAAATACTGCAGATATTACACAAAACAATTACGGCAGAATGAGAGCAAAGGAAAATTTAAAAATGATCTCATTCAAATAAATATCAAGACACTAATTGCCACTACATAAAAATTTTTAACCAACTTAACATGAAGAAATCTAACTGTTCATCATCTGATCTCTCAGCCGCAAATGATCTTTTCTCCACAATACACTGAAGGAAAAAGCAAAACCAAAAACAGCTGGGACCCAAACTTCAACCGTTGACCCAAACAAAAACAAACCCAAACCGGATGGAAGGAGTGGGGAAGCCGGGAAAGAAGAATTAACATCCAGGAAAACCCAGCTGATTTTATTCCATTTTATCCACCCAGCTCTTTTCAAAAAGTCCCGCCACCCAATGGCAAGAGCGCAAACGATCCTCCGAAACGTTCCAAAAAGCAAGGATCGCCTTTACCTAGCAGACTGAGGAAAAGAGGAAACCAGGTGAGAGATAGATATTACCCTGGAAGAGTTTTCGATAGTTCGTTACGCGAAAAAGACATCTGTCCTATCAAAATCGCACGCGACTGAGACGAGGGAGCAGAAAAAGGGGGGTTGCCACGCGCCAGAAATACAATTGATTCGGTAAGATTCTGTAAAGGAAAACTATTATTCTTTTTTGCCCCCTCCCCCCCTTTTCATGGTCTGGATGGGATGAAGATGAATCAAGAACGATCGTTTGCAGTTTACAGATGTGGAACTTTAAAAATGAACGGAAGTCAAGCATGAAGAGTAAATAATATTTTTGGTGGTAAGTAAAAATAGAAATAGTAGAAAAGTTTGCAACTTTTCCCCTTTTCCCGTGTCATTACTAAATGCTTCCTGTCTCTACACCAATTTCAACACGTAATTGTGCTTTTAAAATGCTAAACGGTTGAAAAAATTTTTAAAGAGAGGTATATATGGGGGTGAATGCTAACAGCTGTACATATAGTATGTTCCTTTTTACTTTTTAAAAATTTTATTGAACAAATTTTCAAAAAAAAGTACGAATTTCTAGAAATAATACCCTTCATTTAAAAAAATAGTATAAAGTAGATAGAATATTTCACAAGAAAGCGATACTTCGTTTTGGAACATGATCAGAAAGATTTTTGTAGTTATGAGTTGATATAAGTTAAATCGGTAACAAAAAGAAATTGCAAACAGAAATTTGTTTAGATGAAAATTTGTATGATTGCAAAAGCTATACATTTTTTTTTTTTAATTAGGTAGTAAATCTAAATAACAAAGCGAATTGGAAGTCACAGTGTTAAAAAAGAAGTTTTATAATTCAGAAATAATTTTTGATTATTTCAACATTGAATTAAAAATGCACGTAATCCAATATTGGTGATAATCATATATAACCACACTAAAAAACAATGTATATTGGATATGGGATGGTTCAGAGGCAATCATGCACAATTCGAATTACGATGTTTAAAAAATTAAAGCCATTCTTTTTCCTGATCGCCTTTCGTTTTGCAAGTTTTTACTTTTATTCTTATAATAATGTTCATATTGTAAAAATAATTATTTCTCATCCTTCTATAAACTCTTAATTATTTATGGTGATTAATTATTCTTTCAAGTCAGAAAAAAATAAATTACTTAAAATTTAGAATTTTAGTAAAGAACGATTTTTTCCTCTTTTATTTTTCTTATTGAATTAAAGAATTGCCTTAGGAACCAAATTATGAGGATGTTATTAACGAATTTGCAATAAAACATACATAAAAAAATACATAAATTTTGCTTTCTTTATTATTTATTAAATTATTTTATATTGGACGAATTTCACAGTATGAATGCAAAGCAATATCATTTTTCTTATGTAGTGTATTTGGTGGGGGCTTATCTCAAGGCTTAAATAAAAATTACCTATAATCTGAAGTTTATACCTGGAAGTACATTAACAATTAACCGTAATAAGCAGTGCAACATTATTAAGTACAACGAAATACTTACATTTAAGATTTTTCCTTTAAATTAAAAATCAGAAAAAAAGGGCGATTTTTTGAAGAAAAATAAATTCCAATATATAACAAATTTAAAGATGCATTTAAAAATATGCGTAAAACTGTAAAATTATAAATGGCTTTTTGCGTCCTTCCTGCTTGAAAAGATGTCTCTCTCCCGGTTTAGGGTGTGAATGAATCTCCGGTCTCTTCTAAGGATTTGATGCGGATGTTTGGCGATTCGTTTCCGGCTTTTTTAGGACCGATTTCTAGCCCCCCCCCCCTACACAAAACGTAACAGTTACAAATGATAATTCTCATTATTTTAATACTCGATGAGAAGACATATTTATTGTGTTTCACCGAAAATAAAACCTAATCTCAAAAAATAATCCTTAGCATGATTATTAGGATACTCTCAATATAATGCACGAAGTCGTTATTGGGCGAAGAATTTCATGCGATAAAATAACGAATAGCAAGTTGTTTTGCCAATGCGAGCAAGCATACAGACAGAAGGAAGAGCTCATTTGAGAAGAGCTCTACTGCTCGCCATGAGCCGTTAGGGTGAGTGAATGTAAAGTTTATTGGCGCAAGAGTCAGAAATGGCTACGTTGCGCCAAACAAGATTAAACTGTGGTCTAGACGTGAAGTTGAAAATAAAGACAAAAGTGGTTGACAAGGAGGGTCGTAAATATAGAAGGATCGCTAGGGTATCCGGGGAGTGCGTCACCCGTGTTTACTAAAGACAGTAAACCCCATAGGAAAGAAGATCACTAGGGTGCCTCGGGATCATGATGTCCGGCTATACCCCTAGACGCTGGGTACCCATTTTAGTCGCCTCTTACGACATGCATGAGCTACAGTGGGACTATTCTGTCATTCCCGGCCACCACACGGGTCCATGAGACGTTAGGACCAATGGTTTAACAGGAAAAGGAGTCTCAAAAAAAATTCATACCGGGTTAGGAGTTTTTCGATAATATTCTAGTAAATATAATGTGAATATTTATTAACGTGGCACTGAGAGGAAACACGGGCTACTGGTGATGAACCTCGTAATACTGAAACCCGGTCAAGCGGCATCTGAGCTAATACCTATCTCTCCAAACTCCCATACTACGTTATTGGGGAAACTTGGGACCCAACCATATTTAATGTCCATCATCCTCACTGCACTCTACACGGCCTGTCTTTGGAGGCATCAGAGCTCGAACCCACGACTCGACGAAACCAACGCCGACTGCGAGTCCACGACCATGACCACAAGGCTATTGCAGCCAGTGACGTACCCGAGGGGGTTACAAAGGGACATATGCACACCCACAAAGAAAGAAAAAAATTCTTCGAAATTAAAATATTTCAGGGTATAGGATTATGCTATTGTAGATAATCTAAATTTTAAACATACTGGCTTTTTTTTTTCTTCTCATGCTTAAATTTTTTTTCTCCATCGCGAAGAGAAAAAGGATTTCAACCAAGTCGATTCTCGAGAAAAGAATTAGAAGTCTTTGCTGTCTCTGAAAGAGTACCTCTGGTTCAATGTTTGTAGATGAAGAGGGGGTTGCATCCCTATAGAAAATCCATCCCCCGCCAAAAAAAATGTTAATTTTATTCTTATGGTATCTTAATTATTAAATTATCTTCCTTTTTGTAATTTTTATTACTTGATAAAATGATATCGGTACTTGAACAGTCTTAAATAGGAGAAATGAGATTGATATAGTGTATTGTTTATTTTTTTACCAGGTGGTAATTATAAAGTGAAAAATTGCCTCAGTCATGGTAATGACGGTACGCAACCCCCAAAAATTAACTTCTGGGTCATGATATTCTGAGTTTTCTGGGCAGCCATGATAATTTAGTAGAAGACATGATTATATTTGAGCATGAATATGTAAGTGTGACTCTTAATTATGAATCAATGTGTATGTATTATTACTGTGCATGAAAAATAAAACATCTACAGAAAATCACTACTAATATGACTTATAAAGATTAGGTCTCATATTCGGGAAAACATGATAGAAGTTAAGTTGGCTTCCATTTCTTCAACCCATGAATAATATATTGGCAGTAAAATCTAATATTATACGTACGTTTTACACTTCATTATGATTTGATTTTGCTTAATATCGCCCTTATATGGCAAATTATCAACAAAAGACTTTGAAATTCCAAGCCCAAAGAAGAGAAATTATAAGCAATTCACTGCAGTACCAAAATCAATTGGCCCCGAAACATGCCAAGAAGGAAGTTAAATTAAGGAATCAATAGTTCGAAAGTCTGGAGACAAACATGGTGGCTTCACATTTGTCTAAAAATTCGGAATTTCTAATTTTCAGTAATTACGTTTGCGAGGATTTATAATTCATATGATGCTAATACAAATCTGTTGACTGGTAGAAAAATTGTTCAGCTACTAAGCTAGTTTTATTTCATTTTCAATAACAACTTAAATTTTCATTGAATTTCTGAAAGTTTTGTTTGTTGGAGAAAGCAAGTATAAACGGTGACTCAAGTGTACTTTATATAATATCTAAGTGAATCAGTCTATTTGACCAGTACAAAATGTTTCATATTTCACTTCCAATATTTTGAGGCTCGTCACCTTAATATTGTGATTAAGGTCGCAAGTTTCATACCCAACAAGGGTTCGAGTCCTAATTGTGTGAAATAAATGGAAGCAAGAGGAGGACTATTGGCGACGGACCTCGTAATTTTGAATCTCGGTCAAGTGATGAGGACGATACCTGAGCTGGTACCCCCTCTCCAAACTTCCACACCACGCCAACGGGAGGACTTTGGTCCTCGATAGATTTAACGCGCATTAGCCTCGGCTACACAGCGGGTATTCAGTGGCATCAAGGCCCGAACCCACAACTTGACGAAAACCACTAACGGCAAGCCCACGACCATGACCACAGGCTACCGCGGCCATATGAAATAAATGGAACTAGAACTAGACTGATTGTTTATAAACATCATTATTTGGAAAGATAAGCGGGCTGTTAGTGACGAATTAGGTAATTTTAAGCCACGAATAAGCAACAAGGACTGTACCTGATCTTGGCAGCCCATTATCCTTTACTTTCATACTACGCTACGACTCTGGGACGCTTTTTGAGCTTGCCGCAACTTCTCCTCTGCAACAACACCAGAAGTTAAAAAACGCCTTACTAACTAGCCAGATAAGATGTCTTTTCAGCCTAGTTGATAGGAGAACAGCAGAAAGCGACCGGTCAACTTTCTTCGGACCCACTAGACCAGGGTTCGAAATAACACCAGGCGCCTGCTGCCACGGTCAACAACTTTCTCTCCTTCCTGCACAGGGTAGAAAAATACTCCACCTACGGAGAACATTTCCTCCAAAATGGTGACCGAGGACTTGAACACTAGATGGCAGCACAAACTATAACTGTTGATTGCATATGCCCCCGATGCAAAAAACACTTGCCCCTGAATGTCTAACTACGGCGATGGCTAACTAAATACGGCTAACTAAATCACGACAATTGATATTCCGGCTCTTCGCATGTGTCGACGAGACAGCCTATGACTCAAAATGGAAACTGTCCTAAGCAAAACTCAATTTGCAGTAATGGCTGAAAATGCAACCTTCTCTGCAAATATACCAATGATTCTTTTCGTATCATGGACGCCCAGTGGACCAGGGTTCGAACACCAGCCGCCTGCTACCAAGGTCAACTCTCTCCACCTTCACGAGATTGTAAAACATCCACCCAATATTTCGGTGGAAAAAGAAAAAGCCGACGCCGAAAGCTCCCACAGATTTAATGTTTATCGGCCTCTCTACATGAAGCATCTTCAGAATAATCAGTATTCAAAAAATCGGCTCCATAAAAACATTGCATACCATGGCCACTAGGCTATCGCGACCAAGAATTAAGCCTGAAAGTCTTCATATTGGAGAAATTGATTGTTCATTTACATCGCACTGAGAAGAAACACGGGGTGGGGGGAGGGCATTAGTGAAGGATCTCGTAATTTTCAACCTTGATCAACTGACAAGAACACCTGAGCTGGCACTTCCCCTCGCCAAACTTCCGCACCACACCAACGAGAGTACTTGGGACCTCGACCAGATTTAACGTGTATCAGACCCGCAACATAGCGAGTCTGCTTTTGTACCAGGGAGAATCTACTATTCGACAGAAACAATACCAGCTGCGAGTCCTCGACCATGGAGAGGATTCTAAGATCTAGCATAAGAGAGGATTCTATGATCAGTTGACGAGGACAATACCTTCTCAAGTATAATCCTGGTCAGGTGAACAAAAGTGTGAAATACGTCATCAATAACGGTCGAGTAACTCAGAAAGGATTAATTCAAACCAAATCCATATTTTAATTTTGAATATGAAAATGTTTCATAGAATTTTTTTTTTTAATTTCAAGAACACAATATGAGAAGTGTAGCAATATTAACTCATTTAAACGAAACACTCTCTCGATTTTTTTATTATTATTATTCTGCACCAAAACTCCTTTAAATTCAAACCTTAACGCCTCTACTCCTCCTGAACCGAACCAGCTGTGACATGAACCTACACCACCAGTGCAAACTTTCAGATTTCACATAAGAGAATAATAACTTTAACGGCCGACATCAACACCGGTGAAACAGCACGTGTATGGTTCACAATCAACTCACTTCCCGCCCCCCTCACCACCACTTAATGTCCAAGGTCCACAAAACTCAGACACTGGAAAAAGCAGATAATTTTTAACTAAAGAAGCACACACAGATGATGGAGAGGACGCCGGCATCTGTTTCCGGAAATTTCTCAACACACCTGGGAGTGGGAGAATTTTTATATAGAAAAAGAGGAGGGGGGAGGGCAAGGGATTGATCACAATATCGTCAGCTGTTGCGTCCCGACCGTTTTCGGGAGCAGATATCACTTGTCGCGCGCGTGGAGAAAAACGACAGCTGACACGCGAACGGCTGCTGGTGATGCTCAGCCAGTGTGGGGGAATTTCGAATGCGGAGGAGTTTCGAGAAACGAAACTCAAAAATTGTTAAGGATGAATTTATAGAAAGGTGGGGAACACTTTTAAAAAAACGCAAAATGCTTAATTACGATTATAATCTGTTAGACCTATTCACAGCTATGTAAATAACAAACTGATAAGATAAAGTTGAGAAACAAACAAAAAAAACTTATTTACCTTACCGAAAACTTAACTATATAATAATGATGATAAAATCTGTAATCTAAGCATATATTGATCGACTGATTATTAATGTCATACTAAAGATGCAACTCGAGGGCTATTGGCGAAAAACCTCGGTCACCAGGGCGTCACCTGATCAGGCATCTCCTTCTCCCTACCACAAAAACGGGAGGACTTGGGACAAAAAATACATGAATGTATAGGAATTAATGAAGCTGCCGGATATGTTTAAAACTTGTACCATTAGAATTTCGACTGTTTTAGAACATCTTTAAATGTCAATAACTTTTTTTATTAAGGTTCCTGTCTACTGGCCATTTTGAATTCGTGAACATCATGTCAAACCTTTGGAATTTCTACTACCATCCTCAAATCTTTGCTATTTTATCTGTATATCCGAAAGAGCAAAATAATAATGAAGGTTACAGGGAAATTAACACTTTCTCCTTGATTTATGTATATATTTTAGAGTATATTTTTAAAGACCAGAAAACCTAACAAATCGAATCGCTAAAATAGGGATAAAAATACTTTTGAAAATCGGAGGAAAATTGTAATTCCGAGGAAATCATTATTATTAATATTTTGCATTCGAACTGATAAAAGAGTAAATATTTGAGGTCGTAGTAGAAATTCCATAGGGTTAACATTAAATTCTCGAAATCAAAGTGGCAGGTAGACGGGAGCCTTAAACAAGTAATTTTCTGGAGAATATCTTAGTAATGTCTCTAAATAGCACCTAAATAAAAATAATAATAATAATAAAAAAAAAAAAAAAAACTACCAGAAATACGATTAATACATTTAACAAAATAGAATGACGGAAGTAGAGAACACAGTCCAACAACAATAATAATAAAACTTCATTAACCCACTGTGAAACGCTATCATCCGGAAAACAATAACAAACCTAGACGCAGTTTGAAAAAACAAAATAAAAAGGGCGAAGGGGAGGGGCATGCGGAAAAATTGGATGCAGCGAAGTGGCACCCTTCTGGGAGACATAACATGTGGGAATCAGAAGATTGGAGAGAGAAAACACTAACGGTTTCTTTCTCTAGCCCCCTTCTTCGACATCGATAATTGCAGTTACTTTTTCGTGACACCATAAAAGGCTTGTTATAGGTGAAGCGATAATATCGAGACCTTTCACGATTAGTAACGGGTCTATGAACACAGAATAAAAGAACAGTGTACGTCAGATGGGAAAATAGATGTTTTTCTCACGATTATTTTCATGATAATTTGCGCATGTTACTCGGAATAGGTACCACAAGAATTTCCATCATCGAATCTAAAGTTTTCGGGTGCAAAAAGATAATAAGAAATAAATTTGAAAACAGTTTTGAATGTATATAAAAAAATATTTAAACCAATACTTCAAATGGGCAAAAAGAATTAAAAAGAACTAAAAAAAATTCTTTCGGACAGAAAGAAATATAATGAAAATATACCGAAAGTGACAGTTTATATCATAGCATATTTAAAGAGAGAGAGATTTTTCAATCCAGCTGAAAATGTTTGACTAAAAACCAATGTTGTGCGCGATCATAAGTTAGATAAGTAGACGGTTGGAATACACAAGCACTTCGGTTTGAAAAAAAAATTCTCTTTTTTAAATTATTTATTTATGATGAACTGTCCTTTCCAGTTAATTTCTTACTAGCCGAACAAATTAATTTTTATTTTTACTCTGTTAGCATGTTTTTTTAAAAAATATCTCCGACATCATTAATAAAATGTAGTGGTTATTTCCTGAATAAATTTTTTGACTGTGGGGAAATTAATTGCAGTTCTGAGGTCTTCATTCTTCACGAACCACCTAGCTCTGCAAAACATCCTAATATTATTTTGAAGCACTTCTAATTTATTTTTGTGGGTTTGAGCTGTCTGCTCCCAAACGAAACATGCATAGGTGATGGAGGGAAGCAAAAATTCAGCATAGATAAGCAATTTATTAAATTTAAGTCTAAAGTTGAATTTCGACAAATTAGAGGGATCATTTTAAACAATTTCAGTACAAGAAATATCGAAATTGTGCAACCAAAATATTGATAAACCTAGCAGTACAATTTGAGAAAGTTATATAACATAAAAAAATTTTGATTCGTCTGTTTCGTGTGAACACTCTTCTGTAAAAAATATACGTTCAATTGAAAGTCAATTTTTGGCATATTTTAAAAAAAGATTCAATTAAATTTTTTTAAGCTCTCTAAATTGATATTTAATTTAAATTCATGTTTTCCACCCAATTATATGTCGTACGCAGCGGCGTAGCATGGTCTGCTGCCATTCGGTGCGAACATGAAATTCGACGCGCTGTTTTGGTTATATTGTTAAAACAAGCTACTTGCAAAGTTGTTCAACCTTCCGAAACTCTACTGTCACGTGGATGTGACGAAGGTTGACACGTGTTATCCACAATAATAATATCCCATTGACCAAATGGTGAATCCCGCCATTTCCGACTGGCCAATGGGATACGATATAACGTTATAAACAGGGCTCTGATTGGTCAGTTACACTTACGCGGGAAATAGCTTACTTCTACGCTGAGAGTTTTCGCGCCCAACACGAATGCTGGCGGAAAGTGGGGGAGGAAGACAAATGAAAACATGCTTCAATTTCTATTAAAATGTAGAAGTGCTGCTTTTGGCGAGGATTTTTGAAAGCATCAGATTCGTAAATGTTTTTCAATTTCACGGAAACGCAAAAATTCGTAGAAATATTTTACATTTTCCTTGAAGAAATACCTCACTCTTTTGTCTCAGTAATTTTTTTTTACACATTTAAAAGATGTCATTAGAGTTATCTGATTTAAAGTCCGAGATCTGATGCTGCAGTCTTCACTTGACCGAGGTTCGCAATTACGAGGTCCGTCGCTAATAGCCCTTCGTATTACTTCAGCTGGGACGTTACTAAAACCAAACCAGGATTAGCCAACTCGGCTGCTCACCCCCTAACCCACATCCACACACATATAGTTCACGTGTAACAGTTTCTTTTAGCCTTGAATTTATGGATTGAAAAGAAATAAATGTTTAAAAAATTAAATTATGATTTTATTTAATAATGTATTAAAATATATAAAAGAATTTAACGTAAAATTAATAAATGCTTGAGGCATCAATACTTCTTTTGATCTCAAATATTAAGTAGTCATGATACATAATTCATCGATAATTACCTTGATGTCTTAGTTAAGCACCTCAGGCTTTTATAAATTATACTACTATTTTAAAAAAATTATTTTACTTATATTTATATTAAATAGGTTTTATTATATAGAGCAAGATGAAATATTTGAAAAAATGATGATTGGTATTGAGATTTATAATTCATACATAATTTTTTTATCTGCATTTTAAACAAAATTACAACAATGATGAAATTTTACTTTAAAATATCAAAAATGTAAATTTTTACCTATACATCACATTAAGTTGAGGTTAAAATGGTCTAAAATTAATATCTCGATGAAAATTGTTCTGTTATCGTTTTAAGAACATTGTAATATTATCTTATTATTTTGGCTATCCATTAATATTTAATAAAGAAGAAACTTTTTTTTTTAATAATTTATTTGCTGTTTTCAAAATTTTTAGGCAAAACATCTTTTTAAACCCTGATTTCCTCAAAATATATGTCAACTATTTATTTAAAAACCTTCCAATAGTTTTATTTTAAAATTTTTACGATTTCCATGCTCCATCCAAACATTGTTCAAGCCATGTTAGTTACTGGTAAAATAAAAGAAATTTTTAAACTCCAAATTATGCTCAGGAATTTCTTACTTCACCAGAAAATTCCCAATTTCCTTGTAGAGATTACAGAACTGATAAAATTAAAGGATATGTATAAATGTTTAGTTAAACAAAATAATTACTTTGGACTTTTCTAAGCAAAGGTATTAAATTATAAAACTATTCTAAAAGAAATATATAGAACTTTAGAATAGACAGTCTCTCCAACAGAACTCCCAAAAAAGATAGTATAAAAGGAATATTAAAAAATTTAATCTTTACTCATTGGAAACCGCAGAAAAATACAAAGGTTGCGGGCTTTAAACTACCTTACTGTCATTCAAGAAAAATCAATATGGTATTTCAATTATAACATGATACATATGCTTATTTTACTTGTTTAACAAAATTGAAATACAATATTAAATATTTATGTTCAAATCTAGTTAAAACACAAGGTCAATAGAGACAGACCATGTAATTTTGAACTACGGTAAAGTGAAGCAGGACGATACTTGAGTGGGCCTACGATACTTACTGTCCTTACTTGCACGTTACGCCAACTTATGTATTTTGAGTCCTGTTACAATTCAATCTATGGAAAGGTGAGGTTTAAACCCACTAGACTTACAGTTACAAGTTCGCAACACTACAAACCAAGTTATTGCATTCCTTTGAAATACAAAAAGCAAAGGCTGATTATTTTAAAATTTAAAAGACTTATTCCCACCCAGAAAAATCCATTTCAATTTTACATCTGAAATATTAGATATAAAATTTGATCCTTAATAAATTTATTTTTCAAATTCATTCTGGAAAAAATTTATTTTTAAAACTTATAATAAAACGAGAGACAAAATATACATTAATGTATTATTAAAAAAGCAACAAAAATTTTGTTCAAAATAGTATTTACAAGAAACGTCCAAAATAATAAACTGATCGAAACGAAATTTCATAACCAAACCAAAAAAATATCTATGTAAACTGATAACAATACAAAAGAAGTCATAACGATACAAATATTTGAAAATCTTTGCTATTTTAATAACACAAAATATACATATATGTATTATTAAAAGAGCAACAAAAATGTTGTTCAAAATCGTATTTTCAGGAAATGGCCATTAAAAAAAGTCAAAAATAATACAACTGATCGAACCGAAATTTCATAACCAAAACCAAAAAAAAAAAAATGCCTTGTAAACTGATGACAATAAAAAAGAAACCATAACGACACAAATATTTGAAAATCAATTTCCAGCAGACAACGCCGTTGACGTACATGAACTCTGATCGTGACTCATTAAACAACCACCTTCAACGACATCAAGGCATTACGCTTCTTGCAAGGACGTATGACGTCAATATACTGTGACGTCATAAGACTTAACCAATCAAAAAGGTTTGTAACATCGTCAAACGTAAAGAGTGCTCAATTTCGTCACGAAGCGGCAAGTTGAAACTGGTTGCTTTTTACGGCAATATATAACCGGCACGTGTCTTCAATTCAAAAACTTTCTCAAAACTTGGCGATGAAATTTCATTTCGATAATAAAATGAAAAATGAAAAAAATCATAATATTATTTAAAAGTTAAAATTCACTTATTCCTCACATCAACATGAGTTCTTAGCAAACTTGTAACTCTTTGATTTAAAAAGTTTACCTTGTTAAAAGTTTTAAATTGTACTCTGGAGCTATTGTTAATACTCTAAGGTTTTTTTTTTTTATTTATGTCTAACTAATTACAGAATAATTAGAACACTTTTTCACATTGAACACAAAACTTTTTTTTCCAACATCTATTGCTAAATAAAAGTGAGATCCCCCAACAATTGAACATACAAATGGATTTTAAACATTTATACATAGTACTTTCCTATAAATAAAATACAACTTAGCATTAACATAAATGTTGCCAAAAAAATTCAACTGATGTTTATTTTCCATGCTAATACACACTGATGTTTAATTACTTATGACTTGAAATAAAAACATTAAAATTAACATAAAATTATAGTTGACACTCCTTGAAAATTACATTCAGAAGACATCAAATGTGCGTATAAAGTTTCTAAAGATTTCAAATGCTAATACTTAAGTAATAATTACAATTCTTTAAATTTGATAGTCTTAGATGGATAAAGTATTCATCTGTTCAGAAAATCAAAAAATAAAGTAAATGATCAACAGGGTCTTCAAATGGACATTAAAATAGGTACTAGAAAAACTAAATTCTAGTAAATTTTAATAGCAGCAAATATTCATGAATTAAAAATTAATAAGAATTTATCGATAAAAGTGAAAGGATTTTCGACCGCAAAATTTGTGTGATCAAAAGGCCTCATTTAATGGACCCAGAAAGGACTACACATTTGCCAAGATCATATTTTGTTTTACCAATCTTTCTTTTTAGACTAAATAACTTTTGAGTATTCATAATTTCAAGTTCAAATGCATTCTTTATGCAAATGAGTAGATGTATATTTTTCTGTTGCTCATTAGTTATAAAAAAATTATATCTAGCCAGTGAGAATCTACATGTTTTTTGAAAAATTAAAAATGTGACAAAATGGGAACAGCTGGACAATATTTATTGGCAGATAAATATCAAGTAATTGATTTCACAGAATTTGAATATTCTAACAAAACAGAATGAAATTAAAAAGTTTGGAGAAAAAGTTTTTAAAAAAATTAATAAATTTTTAAGAAATATTTTCAGAAGTATAATTTTTATTAAGCAACAACTGGATATGCACATTCCTGGTATATTCTGTCCAATTATGCCTTTCCCTCACATTCTTTTAAAAGTAAGGTAACTTTCTGATAATATGCATTAAATTAATCATTCCAAAACAAATATTTTCCATGTTCTCTATTCATTTTTCGACTTTTCACACACAATTCTTTCAAACTTGAATTAATTCAGAAATGTCAGTTTCTCTAAAAATAAGATAATGAAGAGAAACTGAAGTCACTAACCTTCATTTTGTAAGTAGATACTAATATAAATACTGAAGAATAAAACTACTTCAAAAAAATCAATGTATTTAATTTTTTTAAAAGTGAAACCATACTTTTTCTTAGAAAAAGACTCATATCTTGCTTTTATCAGCAGTTCTATTAAACTAAATTACCTTCCATCAGTCATTTTACAAAAACAAAAGAAAAAAAATCTTGAAAATTTTGTTCATATTAGCAAAAGAATTTCATATTATAAAGAACCAAATTATATAACCACATTAGCACTTAATAAAATTTTTAATTTAATATTTTGACTAGAAAAAGAAATTAAGAATGGCAGGTCTCAGAAATAGGATGCCACACAAGATTTTTTTTTTTCGTTGACAGTAAGCGATCATAGTTGCCATGGCATAAGAGGACATAGATAACAGAAGAATATCTGATTGTGACCCTTCTTCATAAAGCTGTTATCTATAGTCAGCTCAAACATTTTTTTTTATTTTTATAACATGCATATATATCAGAATGCGTGCATTTTTTTATTAATAATAATAAAAAAAAAAGGACAAATGCGATAAATTTGTACAACTCTGATATTTATAATCTGACTCTGTCAATATGAAATTTTAAATGTGAACATATTTATAAATTAAAAATGCCAACACAAATCCGGGATTTTTTTAAAAAAAAAAAATTGAGAAAGTTTTTTAAAAAATAAAATAAAAAGTTCAATAAAACTACAAAAAAATTAAATTTGAATGAAAAATTAGCTATATTTTACTAGTTGAAATAAAACATGTATTTATTTTTAATTCTAATGTTAAAATGAGAAACAGGTTTACACTTACTAATAAAAATAAGTTCAGGATTTGAAAACATACGAAATCTAACCCCAATCTGTGCTGGTGTCTCAACTCTTAAGTAAAAAAAATGAGATCATTAAAAAAAATTAAATTTTTGAAAATTCCACCTATATTATATTTGTTTTTAGCTCATTGGTCATAATATTTGAATATTAGCTGCATTTGAAATTTAGCAAGCCATGATTATTTTAACACAATTTACTTGCTGCCAATAATGATTATGTTATTGATCTGATGTGATTATCATGTACATTCACACAAACGATGTTTGGTTCGAAAAAGGGTTATAAAAGTTAGAAAAAGTGCATTTTGTTTTGTAATAAGGATGTATTGTAAACAGTGAACAAAACTTGAAAAAAAAATTAAGTTCCTTTAAGAAATTGTGTTTTCTTTTCCTTTAAGAAATAATATTTAATTCATACTACAACTGATAGAACAAAAATAACCACAGAGCTCTAATTGTGGTTTAAAATAACAAACATGCTTTTTTAAAACATGTTTAGACGGCTTTTGCAAAAAACTGCAAAATCTTTTGGAATAAACACTTAGTATCCATGGCTGGCATATCTGCCAGCCGCAGCTGATTAGGATATAAAAAAAATTTGAAATGTACACAGTAGTAAGTTTTAAAAATTATTGTATCTATTAAGGTATTTGAGGAATCATGCTATAAGCTGAAATGAAGGTACAAGGCATTTCAGTAAAAGTGTAATATAAATATTTTTAGAAAGAAAAAAAGTCTGAAATAAAAAGTAAAATTTGTGACTTAATTGTACATGGGTTTAAAATATTAATTGAATTATTTTAAAAGTAAAACAATTTTCAAAAATAAAAATTAATCTATTTACCTAATTTAAAACATTGAAAAAAGATATAAATTAGCATTATTAAAATCTCAAAAGTATTTTAATACATGGTGATTGTTAGAGTACATCCTTAAGTATGTCAATTAGTCCAGCTGGAAGATCTCAAACCTAAATAATTCAAGAGATCCGGATCAAGCACAAAGTTATTTTCAAGATCAAAGTTCAAAATTACAAAATCTATCGTTAATGCCCCTTGCACCAGTGGTTTTTAAAGGGATGTTATCTAAAAGTAGGCAGTGAAAAGATATAAAGGGTTGTTGTTGGTTCAAGACTAGTTTAGGGACATTGAAGACAATCTGCCATCTCCCAGGCAATACTAGCACAGCATATCGAAAAGCTCGATTAATACCAAAAATTATCAAACAAGCTTCAACAAATAGTTCCAAACATTTTAGAGCAAGAAAAATTAGCATTAAAAATAAATATTAACACATAACTTTGTTCCATATACTTTTTTTGCTAGTACAGTATCAAGTTACAATTTGCATAGATCACTACAGTAAGTGTGCATAAGTTCTGACTCAATCTACAAAGCTTGCATTTAAAAGTTTGGACAGATTTTGCTGACAAGCCTCCCATGAATATCCGAGTTTGATATTAATTCTATGGAGATTCCTGCTTTACATCTTAAAACTAGTAAATAAAAAGTAATATAGCTAAATACTTAAACTTTTAATTGTGTACGATGAAATACATCTGAAAGGGTGAAGAAAAAAGAAATATTTTAGCATGATTATAACGCTTTCTTTTTCTGCCGTTATTTTTAAATATTTATTGAATACATGAAAACTCATAGCTACATAATTGATTTCAAACACAAGAATAATTTTTTAATTAAAAAAGGAGATAGTAATTTTTTATCAAAGAAGGGAGCAGGTACTTTTTTATAATTAAAATCTAGAAATTAAGTAATTTTTTTCGGAAAGGGAACAGATGGCCAAATTAAGTTGGAAACTCATGCTCTAAACTGATGTAAATTCAAACTAAACAGTTTTATGCTCCCGAGACAAATTGCTAAAACTGAGAATATTTTGCTTTAATTATGCAAAAAATTAGATTGCTTCAATTAAAAAAAGTTGGCTGAACCTTGCGAAATACTGATAAATAACTCAGTTTATTAGAAATTTGTTTTCTATAATGGTACTTACATATCTCATTAACCATTTTTGTCCAGCAAACTATTACCAAATAGAGGAACTTAACAAGTAATTCATATGTTGTTTATGAATGTCATTAAGAGTTGTTGGTCAACAAAATGATTAGTTAAATATTTGGCAGGATCTTCACATATTCAATGCTTTGTTATAATTTTAAAGGGCAATCACAACTTGGTCTCACTCATTCAATAAAAATAACTTGATGTGGCTTCCAGATCAAAAATTTTCCTCACCAATGATCTATACCAACAATATAAAAATATGCTAAGATGTAAATTTTTACTATATTTCGGGAATAAAACTGCATATTAAAATTACAATGAACTTAGCAGATTTTATTTTTAAAGAGAAAAAGACTTACCTATCATTTTCGATCGCTCTTCTTCGTTTTCCTGTGGAAAACGAAGTTGGAAGTTCTTCGCATTTGTAAAAAGGATTAATATTTGTTTCAAGTCGAGGAGATCTGTATGTAAATGAATGACTTCTTATATGCTGCAGGTTTTGATTTCTTTCAGACACAAATTCAGACTTGACAGGAAACAGTCTAGTTTTCATCCTGTTTTTAGCTTCTACCGTTGACAGTTCAGATTGTTTTAGGATAGATTTAGGCGACTGCGGTGAGCCAAATAGCCTCAAGGCTCTCACTTTCCTATATGGAGGTGTAGTGTCCACATTAGTTATTTTGGCTTGTTGCGTTAGTATTTTATCCATATCATTTCGTTCGTGAATGGAATCCATCGATGAATTCATTCTGTCTTCGTCACTTAACAAACTTGTTATGCTAGTATTTCCTAAGATCGAACTTCTTCCGGTAAATTTTACTGGTGAAGATGTGAACATTTTTGATGAATTCAAATCAGCGGGGTTCTCAATTTCATCACCATCACAGTCACTATAACTTAATTCCTTAATCAAGCCGTCATCTTCTACGGCGAAAAGCGATCGTCGCTTCATCATCGTTCTCGTGTGTTGATAACTATTTAAAAGAATCCACCATTCAAACGTACATGAAATACAGCCTATATACTGTAAAAAAGAGATACTACTCGCACAACCTGAAAGTTTTAAATGCGATTTGGAAATGGCGGTACAACTAACCGCTCAAAAAAGATAACCAATCAGAAAGGAGATACGACTTTGGAGAGGAGGGCGAGAATTGGCGATTGTTCGCGAATAAGCTATTTTGAGAAAACTGGAGATCACAATCTAGCTATATATTTTTTTTCGTTTAATTAAAAAATTTAATTATAAAGAAAATAAATAATTAATGCTTTAATTAAATTTTCTTCATTTCATTGTTATAATTGACGGGAAATTTAAGAAACACTTGGTTTTTCAAGTTCGACTAAAAAAAATTTCTTCTCATCAATTTTAGACATTTATTAATGGAAACTAGTATGATTCTTTTAATAAAGCTAAAAAAAAAAAAAAAATGTATGTTCAAAACATTTAACTGTACAAATATTTTATTTCTTTACACACTTCGTATATTTTTTTCCGAATTTAAATATACTGTATTTTATTATAACGGAGTTAAAATAAAATACAAATAAATTGTTTTATTATTCATTTTGTAATGTTTTATTTTTATTGCTCCTCGGCAGATGAATCTGTCAATTCATACAACCCTTTTTTTTTAAGAATTGAAAGAAAAAAAATTGTCTGTAGTATCAGCATTTTGAAGGTAAAGAGAGAGAGAGAGAGAGAGAAATTTTCTCTTTTTTTTTTTTTTTTTTTTTTTGTCTTTTTATAAATTTTATTCATTTAACCTTCCAAAACTAACCGAATGTCAGTGATTGATGGATTGATTGAGTTATAAGTGGCGCAAAGCGGCAAAAGCGATTTTCACGAACGCAGTAGCCGAGTCATTATAATCGTAAGTTCGCTGCCGGTGTTGTTTCAGTCGAGTGGTGAGTTCGAGTTCTGATTCCACAATAGATCCATCATGTAGTGGAGTTGGTGCACGTTAAATCTAGTCGAAGTCCCGAATCTTCCCATTGACGTGGTGCTGAAGTTTGGAGATGGTGATACCATCTCAGGAGTTGTCTTCGTCACTTGGTCGAGGCTTAAAATTACGAGGACCATCGGTCGAGATCGGACGTGTTGCTTCTAACTGCGACGTTTATAAATAATCAATCAATCAAATGTAAGTTTTTGTGTAAATCTAATATTTTTAATAATGGTTAAAATGTTTAATTTCGTTACATATGTCACTTATTGCATTTCTTAATAGGTTTATATCATTTACTTATATTGTAAATTTTACAATGTAATAAAAATGGACTGTGGGGCTTACGGATCAGTGTTTGTCCAAAGGTCGTGGTTTGGAGACCTCTGGCTTAGATTTAGAACTAATGTCTATTGAAACTATTGATAAGTAAAGAGACGTTACAAGCACTTACAAGTTTTAGGAATAACACAATATTTGTATAAAAAAAAGTTAAGAGAAATTCGAACCATCCAATTTAAAAATTTTTGAATTTCATTAAGTTCAAATAAGAAATTCATAATTATGTTTAGTATATAGAATGTTAGTTCAAAAGTACTCTGTAAATGTTTAAAGTTTAGAGGGAGTAGATTTTATGCAAGGTGTATACGAAAGGTAAATACATGATATACAAATGTGGAAATACAGCTACTGATTATTAATTGCTCATAGGGGGCATACTGAAACATTTTTCATGAAAGGAAGGGGGGGGGGGGCTTCGACTTGTGTCTTAAAATTATTTTCCAATTGCATTGTTTATTTTCAAGGTGAAAAGAATATTTATGTGGAATATAGGATTTCGAATACTTATTTTTTTCTGAAACTTTTTTTAAAAAAATCCCGCATGAAAAAGTTTTTAAAAAATAAAAAAAAAGTTTTTAAAATTGCAGCATACAACAACTCTTCTAGAGGAGAGAGTACAATTCCCATATCCCTCTCGTCGCTACACTACTGACTGCTCATGTAAAGTTAATTACATAAACGAAAATTATTTTGTTTGCATGGGTGCATACGCAAATAAACAAATACTTCATTGTTAAAATATAACCTCGATTGCTTTTTAATTTTAAAAACTTTTCATCATTTATATAAACTTGCAACAAAATAAGCTAACAATTTTAAATAACATTATTAAACTTCATTTATAATATTACTTATGTTTCGTATTATTTACTTACACTATTGTTTATTATTTCTAATTTTAACTAAGATTATTTTAAATAATGTAATTAAAAATTTTATTTTAATTTTATTTCTGTTACGTATTATTTACTTACGTTGTTATTGCTACTTGTTTTAATTAAAATAATTTTACAAAACATTATGAAACTTTATTTATAATTTTATTTATTTTACGAATTATTTACTTACGTTGTGGCCAATCACGGTATCAGCCTAGTGGTAATGGTTTCGGATTCGTGATCGTCGATTTTCGTTCAATCGCAGGTTCGAACCTAGGCCGCTGAAGATCCACCGTGTAGCCGGAGCTGATGCACATTAAATCTGTCGGGTCTCGAAGTCCTCCCAAAGGCGTGGTGTGGAAGTTCGGAGAGGGGGTGTCAGCTCAAGTGTCGTCCTTGTCACTTGACCGAAGTTCAAAGTTACGAGGTCCGTCGCCAATATCCCTCGTGTTGGTTCTAGTGTGACGTTAATAAAAACTAAACTATTTACTTACGATATTTTTGTTATTAATTTTAATTAAAATAATTTTAACTAATATTACTCGTATGAATATTTATAATTTTGCTAATATAACGTAATAACAAACAATAGAATAATTGGAAATATAATACAAATATTATTTAAATTTGCGTTTCTTAAAAAATATTTTGTGTATGTTCTTTAACTTGGAATAATATTTTTGATTTGATTTTTGGTGAATTTGATAACTCTTACTTGATTTTCTTAACTCTAATATTTTAGTTATTTAGTTCTAAATAAATTTCTTAAAAGGTTTTACTGGATACAATTTGTATTTTTGTATGAATTTTTTTTTTTGTTTGCATACTCACACACATATATACACATACATCCGAATATAAGTAGGTGTAACTTTTCATAGATTTTACTGACAGCAAACAGTAAACTTTTGAATTTGAAAGAACTCTGCCGTTGTCAACAGTCGTTATTAACCGAAGATACAAAACATGAATGGGGAGCAGGTTTTCAATCCTACGCCGTCTGCTGGTGGGAATCATACCCCCTCACGAATTCGTTTCTGAGTCACACCGGAAAGTACAAAAAAAAAAAAATTACCTTTTTCAACGGAATACGCAACCTTCTAAAAATTCACCAAAAATGTGTAGGTGCATTCACTTACATACCCTTTGTTTGACTTTTACCTTGGATATAATTACAATTATTTGTTCGGTATTCTTTTGCAAGTTGACTGATACTCTGTAGATAATGCTGGAATATTTTCGAACATTTGAAATTGGAGGGAATCAAATTAATTATAAAAGATCATGGAAGAACGGGTAAAATCTAATTCAAGCATTCGTCTGTATATATTCGTTAACTATTTATTAACAAACTAATTCGTTAATTATTTAAGTTACTTTTATAAGCTTGAGAGAGTGTTGAAGGAAATTGAAATATGGGATAGCATAATGAATATAGAATTGATATGATGTTCTGTCATAAATAATATGACCATACTTCCCGTTTTAAAGGGTATCGTCCTGGTTATAAGAAGCCTGCACAGATTTGTCCCCAAGCGCAGATTTGGGATTGGTTTGGTTTTATTAACGTCGCACTAGAAGCAACACGAGGGCCATTGACGACGGACTTCATAATTTTGAGCCTCGGTTAAGTGACGAGGACGATGCCTGAGCGCCTCCCCCCCTTTCCTAACTTCCACACCATGCCAACGCACAGATTTGGGTTGTCAAAATGTCCGTTTTCAGAAAGAGAAAGTAACTTAGTCTGTTGCTTAGAGTGGATTTTTGTAACCCGGAACGAACCCTAAATTTGCAGTCACCTAACAGAAATAATAATAATAAAAAAAAAAAGTAGCATCACGAATGCGTTGCGTGCGTGTAAAATTAAATTACACATAGTGTTTAACGCTTTGAAACGAATCTATAACATTATAAGTGGATAAAACCGCAAGACCATTGGAAAGTATAAATGTAAACAAAACAACGTTTATTTATGCACTCCTACAAGTTCGACGAAACGTATAAAACAAATAAATTCGACTTAACAATAACTAAATTAGGTACACGTGATCATCAAAGTATAAAATAAACAATATGAACACTGGATCGCTCTTCTGAATAACAAAAGAGCTGAAGAAATTAAATGTCACCTGCTCACCTTCACGTCTATGCATTGTTCAAGGACAATAATTCAAAAATCAAAACAGACACACCAATTGCATTGTCGCGTGGGGACAGCGGATCGCTGTGTACGTTTCGTAATTCAAAAAGTGAAATTTCTTTTCTTGTTTTGAATCAAATATTTGACAAGCTTTTATTTAACTTCATATAAATGTAAGTGTATTTGTTTATCTCAAATCTTTCAACTCTATTTTGAACCCCTTCCACATGTTCTATTGCCTTGAAATTCTGCGAAGTTCCTGCGTAGTCCCGGTGATATATAGTTATCTGGTATACTGACTGAGGTCTGATGATGCAGGCAGGGCTCTGCTCACTGCCCCCCCCCTTCCTCCTACCCTGCCCCACTGCCCACTGTAACAATTTTTTTTTAAAAAAAAAAGGCCCAAATCCGCCCTCATAAAGGGTACGCAAGTATTCTCTTATGAATAAGTTGTGGACAAGCAAAAAAAAAAAACGTGGTTGGAAATCGCTGTTCTCAAAGCTATATTAATTACCAATGTAAAATTCAAGAAATCATGTCAAGAATTTCATTCTTATTTGAAATGAGCTCCAAATATACTTAACAGACGCCCTGTTTCGAGGGGGGAGGGAGGAATAAAGAGCCAAGTTAGTCATAAGCAATATACTGTTGGAAGGATCAGATCTCAGAGTAAAGTTTTAGTGCTAATAATAATAATGCTATGTTTAATGGTTCCTCAATTTTCTATTTAATTGCATTACTCAACTTTGTAAGACATTGCAAATAATTCACATTTAAGTAGGTCAGTCGGCTGGCGTTTTCTCATCATCGCCATCTTTACAGAGCGTTTTTGTGCTCTTTCTTTTTAAGACGGAAAATCAATCTTAAGAAACTTTTCCTTTTGATTAAGTACTCTCTTCCCTAAATCAAGATGAGGTAGTAAATTTAATTTATATTAAATAGGAAACCCGTAAATTTATGTCGTAGACCTTAGATCAGTCAGAAAGTTAGTTGCACTACTTAGTAAAAATTTTCGGTCAAATATTGTTATTTTAATGAAATGGTGTGGCAACTTTTCAGACACTTATCTTTATCGTGTGACGTAGCGACTTTCACGAGGGTACGTTAGTTTTTCTGATAATCTGTCGTAAACATGTCTCGACATCTGCAAGTGGCGTCCAAATTGGAAATACGTGCAGTGATTAGTATTTTTTCGTTTTAAAAAGATGTAACTGCACTGAAATTTATCGGCAGTTGCATGAAAAGTATGGGGGAAATGCAATGTCACGTCAAGCCATCAATGCAACATGTTTGAGAACGGACGTATACATATTGACGACGCTGAGCGCAGCATCAAATTCTGTAATAGCTGCTCGCGTGAATAAATGTAATCTCGCAAACGGACGCATAACAATAGAAGAAATCTCAAATGAACTAGATATTTCTCATGGAAGTGTGCATAAAAGGGGAGGTGCATACAAAGTTCAAGTCGAAGGAATCCACAATTAAAGCATCTTCTTATTGTAAAACACTGAAACGATTGCGAAAATCACTTGAAAATCAGTAAACTGTAGAAAGGCATTGTGCTCCTGCATGACAATGCAAGACCGCATGCAATAAAACATACATGTGGACTTCTGAAAAAGTTTAGATGGGAAGTGTGGGATTACCTTTCTTATAACCCAGACTTTTCACCTTGTGACTTCCATGTTTTTGGTCCCATGAAATAATTTTCAAAGCGTCGATACCACTTAGATGACGAGGTGAAAGCTGCAACCCAAGAATGGTTATCGGGCATTGGTCGGAATTTCTTTGAAGAAGACATCGAAAATCGGCTGCATGTACCATGCCTCGATAAATGCTTAAATAATGGAGGTAACTATGTTAAAAAGTAGATTTTGAATTTAACTTTAAGATACAAATAAAGTTATTGGAAAATTTATATCTTATTATTTTGTTTTATAGCAGTGCAACTAACTTTTTCTCGGAATCTCGTAAATTACTCATGAATCCACAAACGGCGCTGCTGATAGTATGATAAAAATATACTTTATATTCTTTAAAATGACAGATATACAAGGTTTGTATAATAAGTATAGGAACTGATTTTTTCCGGCAAATGGAAAGGGGTCGGGGAGGGTCTCACTCCAACTGCAACTCCCTGACTGATCAAGCGAAGCCAGGTCTCAGCTCCCCCTCTCTCTTATCAATTTACTAATAGTTACTTGTTCAAAATTTCTCTACCAGAGATAAAATAACTTGATTCTTCAATAATGTTAAATTATCAATATTTTAATCTGTTACTAAATTTAAATAATCTTCGTAATACAAATTAACACAATGCGTTCAAGTTCACTAAAATGGCAATATATATATATATACTGTACAAAATAATTTTAAGCTCGTATACAAATACACTCATTATCAAAAAAGAAATTGTACCCAGAAGGAATAGCGAGATTAAAATGAGAGTTGAAAGTAACTTAGTATTTACTAACAAAAGAAATGAACAAAAAGGGAGTTTGGGTTTGACAAAATGTATTGGTCAAAATGGTTATGTTTGTATGGAATATGGTTAATTTTTTTCATTGTTTTTTATTTGTAAAGAACATCGTTAATTTGTGTTCATATTTTTTTATTGTTTTTCATCTTAATGTTGTCAATTTGCGTTTCAGTTTTTCAATTCAAAAATAATTTAAAGATCTATGAGCATGAAGTGTCTCCAAAAATTAATGACCCAATCGCCATTTTCATGTCCTTATCGTGTTTTCACGGTTACAGTTTGCCCGATTTTTTCCAAGAAAATATCTACTGTGTAAATAAGGAGACGAGTGTATATTCGGGAACCTAAACAGCATAAACAAGACACGCCTGCTCTTTTCTGTATAAAACTATTTTTACAAGTTCTAAATGTAGATGACACACCTTCCCGTTCTTTCCTAAGTTTCGACTGTTTGCGACTCTTATCTTCCTTGAAATTGGCACCCATGAGGGCTGAAGTTCCACGTTCAATGATTTCAAGGTTATATGCGATGGACAATATGATAACCAAGAACTAAGCGTTTTGTTTAGTTTTGACAGATAAGAGAGCGATACAAATGCTCAGCAAGGTAATGAGGCAGTTCGAAACAATACGAGAAAAATGTACATTTTCAAGGATAACATTCGTAATGGTATATTATAACTATTATTACAACTAGTACCCGTTATTTGAATGATTTAATTCTATAAATTAAACTCAACAATTCAACCAGCAACCATAAAAAATAATTAATTGGGACCCACGTTTAACTCGGGACAAAACTAGTTATGTCAAGGACGGTACTTGATCGACATCTAACACTCTTAACTTCCCCGTGACACCAATATCCAATTTGAGGAGCAGTTCAAAACGAATCGCTGCATTTCCCATTATTTCGCACAATGATTTTTGGTGAAAAACGAGGTTTGAATCCACAACTTTACTTTTACACATCTACAACAAGACACTCTATTATTAACGTTGCACCTAGAAGCAAAACGAGAACTACTGAAGATATTTCATAGCAAGATCGACGAAAATTAAAGTTTCCTTAGGGGATGAGGGTAGGATGTAGTAACTTCGAATTCTCTTAAGAGTTTTTAATCAGTGTATGTGCAATCAAATGGGGCCGCTGTAGCCTAGTGGTCAAGGTCGTGGACTAGCGGCTGGTGGTTTCGTTCAGTCGCGGGGTCGATCCTTGGCCGCCAAAGACCCGCCGTGTAGCCGGGGCTGATGCACGTTAAATCTGTTCGGGGCCCAAAGTCCTCCCGTTGGCGTGGTGTGGATGTTAGGAGAGGGGGAGTTCCAGCTCAGGTGTCGTCCTCGTCACTTGAACGTGGTTCAAAGTAACGAGGTCCGTCGTCAATAGCCCCCGTGCTGCTTCTAGTGCGACGTTAATAAAAACTAAACTAAACTAAACAATCAAATATCAATATGTCATATGATTATCTGCAACTGTAAATGCTCGAAGTTCCAGCATTTGAGCACTCTTTGGGTTTATCATAGAATAACTGGATTCTGAGCATCGCAAAGGATAGTGGAATTTTATCTGCAACTGTTCAGATTACTTTAGTTACTTTGATAGTTTTCGTAGGTATAATTCCAGTGGCACTTAAAGTCGAAATTTCTAGGATTGACGTGTTGTTTTTGATTGATTGATTGATTGATTTGTAACAGGTGTGTAGCAATAAAGACTGTTATCTTCTCGCAGTATAATAGTTAACTTTTGGTTGGTTGACTGATAAGGGATGTGGAGCAACAAAGCCCATTATACCTGAGAGATAACTTAGTTCTGTGATTGGACACAACAAACATCTTTGAAGTAAAACAATAAAATAAATACTTTTAGATTTTGTTTGAGATTTCTGTTCAGGAATGTTATTTTGAATATGCGTGAAATTACGACAGTGGAAGGCACGAGCCCGCATACCCATCCCTTGATCCGCCACTGGTTACAGGTTCTATACATTGCATTATCCTGTTAATTAAATTTGAGTTACCATTCGGGTATGAGATTCATTTTCAGGCTCATTCCTAAGGGTCGAGCACCTGTGTGCAAGATTTTTGTGTCCCTCTCCCTACATAATTTTAAAATACATAAGATATTATGTGTACAAGAGTTTATTTACTAAAGTTTGTTTGTTAAAATAAACAAGGGCTATTTGCAATATAACAAAAAAACACTAACGTTCTAAAAAATAAATATTTTTATAAAAATTACGATTTGGTTTTTATTAACGTCGCACTAGAAGCCACACGAGGGCTATAGGCGGCGGACCTCATAATTCTGAACCTCGGTTAAGTGATGAAGACGACACTTGAGCTGACACCCCCTCTCCTAACTTCCACATCACGCCAGCGGAAGGACTTTGGGCCCCGGCAGATTTAACGTACATACGCCCCGACTACGCGACGGGTCTTTAATGGCCAAGGCTTCAACCCGCGACACAACGAAAACTGAAAGCCACGTGTCTGAAACTATGACCACTAAGCTACGGCGGCCACTATTAAAGTTACGCAAAATACGGAAGAGGTATTTGCAATAAAAAAACAAGAAAAACATGAACATTAATGATCTAAAAAATATTGAATTTTATTCTTAAGGATACATAAAATAAACAAGAAGCTTTTGCAATACGATAAAATATACATTAAAAAAAACATAGATTCCAAAAAAATATTAAATGTTATATTTAAATAACTTTACACCAAACAGCTTAGAAAAAAAACATAAAATGTTATAAGACACGCCTGGCTTTTAAAGACGTAAATTCATTGACCATTTCATTTTTATTTCATAGATCATTTTATCAAACCATTCATCCTCATTTTATTTAGGAAATTTATAGGAAAGTTTTTAATATATATAAAAATAATTCTAGTACGTAACAATATATTAGTCTATTGTATTTGCTATAATGGACAAAAAATTATTTTTGACATTTGTCCTCGCATTGGTAATTTCCACTTTACAGGATATCGATCGAATTTGGTGGCCCTAAATTTTGCCACCTGAAGATTGGATTCGCTGCATATCCGGCAGGAACGGGTGTGATCATCACTCAAATGATACGAGAACTAAGATTCTTCTATTATCTATTTTAATATGCATTAACATGTTATTGTTTTGAAAGAATGGAGTCAACATAAATGCGTGAGCATAAAATAAAAGATACATGGTGTTAGGTTCAAAAGATATTAACATTATAGTTTATTATGATAACAATAATTACATTTAGTTTGCTTAAGGTATATTAGTATATTTAAATTGCCAAGATACATTTAATTTAATATTTTCTTGTTTTGCTTTTATTTTGATACCAGAACAGAATATTATTGTGTACTTTAATAAAATATCATTTGCTCTTATTTTAATATTTAATTTAATAATTGATTTTTATACGGCAGAATCGTCTTTTTTTATTCTTTTTATTGTTAGCATTGGCAATGTTTTTGTACTTTGGAACGTTTTGCTTCTGACAGTAAAAATGCATTAAGAATTTGAAGAAGGTACTTTCTTTCCTAAATAGTAATTGCTTCTGTGGAGCCTGGAGTTCGAAAGTACGCTTACTTTAAGATAATTAATATTCATTTTGATTAATTCTACTTTTTCGAGAACTTAACAGAAAAGAAATCAACACATGAAAAAAGAAAATTAGCAAAGCCAGTTTCAATTTTTATACATATTTCTTTTGCTGTATTTTCTAAGCTGAATATATCTTACACGTAATTAAAGTGTATTATGCAGAACTGGTAAGATTTCTTTTTATCCAATTCAATAAAATATCTATGTTCGGTATGTTCCACAAAACTTCAAAATATTTGCTGGAATAAAAATTTCATGTTTTTTTTTTTTCATTCTGTTTTTGTAGATGTTTTGGGGGCATTTCATTCGAAGTATAAATTTAATATCTTTACGAACCTCGTGAGTTTATCCACCTGCTCATTCCAGAAGATGTTCGAGTGTCTCGACCGAAAGGACTAGGTATATACTAACATTTATTTGTACTTTTGCAAGCTTTATCTATACTAACGTTTTGGTGTACTGAAATTTTAATTGCAAATACTGTTCACGCTGTGCATGCGTTAAGAATGTGGTACTCCCTTTTGAATTTTTTTTTCAAAAATATTTTTTTTTTTTATTTTTATTTAATTTTCAAACATTAAGCTAACTTCTATATTACAGCTCCATTTTTCTTCATTAGAGAGATCCACCTCACAAGAGGAGAGGCCGGTGTAGCCTAGTGATCATGGCTTCGGATTCGTGGCAGGCAGTTTCCGTTCAGTCGCGGGTTCGATCCTTGGCTGCTAAAGACCCCCCCGTGTAGCCGGGGCTGATGCCTATTAAATCTGCCGGGACCCAAAGTCCTCCCGTTGGCGTGGTGTGGAAGTTAGAAAAAGGGGTACCAGCTCAGGTGTCGTCTTCTCCACTTGACCGAGTTTCAAAATTACGAAGTCTGTCGCCAATAGATCTCGTGATGATTCTAGTGCGACGTAAATAAAAATTAAACTAAACCTCACAAGAGGTGTCTTAACTGAAATTTAAGTACCCTTTCTTTCTTATCAACTCGTCGCAACTTCAAAATTCATCTAATCCCAATCCTTTAGCCCCAGACAGAAAAGGAAATGTCCAGAAGAAGACTATAGAGTTACAAATCTACAGACGGGGTAGATCTTATTCCCCTCGTTCAAATTTGAAGCAGTTCCAAGTTGTAATGTCTGCCCTTCATTACTTGGTTCTTGCGCCATATCTTATTAATTTATATTAAGCAATTATGACCAAACTCCAATTGAAAACACGCTGGAACAAGTCAGAATTCTTTATTAATTACGAGGTGTGGCTATTAAATAAAGAGACTGACGCTGTAAAGCTTTTTTTATTTTGATTTCATTGATATTTACTTAGTATTACCTTCAATACACACCCTTCCTCTGTCACTACAACACTCCATGAAAATTTTCTATTACCCGAAACAGTGCTGGAAGTATTCTTCTGTCAGCTCCTTCAAGACGCGAGCCCTTTCTCTTTCACAGGTTCCACGACTGAAATCTTGTTTCTTTTAATGCAAATTTCACCTTTCGAAAAAGATAATAGACGCATGGCGCAAGATCCTACGAATAAGGCGGATGATTTAACACTGGGATGCTGTGCTAGGCCAGAAACATCTTGACAGACAATGTGGAATGCGCCGATGCATTGTCTCGGTGGAAAAATTTGCCGTGCAGATTCTTTGTCAATTACTCCAGTCTCAGCAATTGCACGAATACTTAACTGTCGGTTAGATCGAACCAGATTACTTATTTTTTCGATATTGTCAACCGCTTCTGACGTGGAAGGGCGACTCGGGCGTGAATCCTCTTGAAAACGCTTAGACCATTTAAAAACACATGCACGCGATAAACATTTATTGCCATACGATTCTTTCAATAAATTATATGTTTCAGTAGAGACTTTTCCTAGTTTCATGTGAAATTTCACAGCAATTTGCTGCTCATTTATCATTTTTCCGGCGAAACAAAAAATAACTCTAAAGCGAAAGAAGGCTATGGGTATACGGATTTGCTTACAAAAAGGAGAGGCACTGCATTTGAAAGTGAAGGATTCACGCTAAACAGCTGTCAGTCGCTTGCGTTTGGTGCATACGTACTTTTGTAGCAGCATCACACGCACACACACTGGCTTGTTATTCAATAGCCACACTTCGTATTACTGTAGAATAACTAATATCGCTCTTCCTAGGGTCTCAACCTATCTCGCAATGCTAATATTTGATTTGAATAAGAAATCTTATTTACCAGTTTACACTCGTTCTTAATTCAACAATTCTCACCAACATTATCTACGTAACTTAATACTTTGATGCATACGTAGCTCTATTCAATCCTCAATTTCAATCCGAATTACAATTCTCAGCAAGTAGTTACGGTGACTCTCTTCTACAACAGCGCCAGAAGTTAAGATACCTTTCTGACCATCCCGAAAGGGGCGTTCTCTTTGCCTGGTTTGTTTGGCATGACAAAAAGTGACCGATCAATTTTCCTTTGGACCCACTGGTGCAGGGTTCGAAACAACACTGCCGCATCAAGGTCAACAATACTCTTTTCCCCCTCCACGGACACGGGGTAGGAAAATGCCTTGCAACGCCGAATAGTCATCTCTTCTATCTCCTTTCATTTTTCATAAATTCTGTTTAATTTAAAAAGCATTATATCTTCATCACTTCACTTCATTTTTCATCTACTTTTCCTAATCACGTTCATTTTAGGAAGAGATTGTAATTTTATACAATTCAAATTCTTAAAAGTCCCCGAGGTTAGTGAAGAGAATAGCCCAATGTCACAAAGTGACCGCTTAGAAATCTTGACATTATATTCTGCTGTACTGATTATTCTCAAATCCTACATTTTATTCAAGGCACTCGTGACGATGCGGCGTGATTAAGATTAAGAATTGTGTAAATTATTTGTGTACATGTTGTATGTGCTTCTATGTTATCGATTGCTGCTCATTCTGTGAAATTGTACTTACTACATATTGCACAATTTAGTGAAATCCACCAATCAGTTTTCTCGTCCAAGGAGTGATAAATCAAGGCGATTGTGGTAAAGTGTGATTATTCAATACACAAATATTTATAGCTTTACTTTTGAAGATAGCGGTTTTTAAAAATTCTTCAATGGGATTTCATTTACAAAATCAAATCTTAAAAAGGTCAGGTGAGGCACTGAGTCATTTACCCGTGTACCTACTGAGAATCATAGTTTTCTAACTAGTCATTCTGTTTAATCTTTCTTACAATCTCTAGGAGGCAGTAGCGGTGATTAGGAGGGGAGAGGTCATCTACCCCCCTTTTGGAAGGAAAAAATAATTTTTTATTCACTTTCGAGGTTTAAAATTACGAATTATTAATAAAGCAATTGTATGAACCTTGTTTCTTATCATGTAATTATGTTTTCTTTCATTACTTACACACTTAAAAAGATATGATATTGCCTTTTGCAGAAATATGCACAAAATATATTGCGATACGTCTTGCTCGATTATTAAATTCTCAGAAGCTTACTTTATGCAATATAATACTTTATATAATAAAATTAACTATATTATTTTGAACACTTAATTAAATGTTATTAAACACAAGCATTATAAAAATGTTGGAAAATATTTTCTTTTACTTTTCCTTGCACATTTTGTTGCGTAATAAAGTACGAAACAAAGCTTAATGTAAGCTCGTTGGTTGGATGTTGGCAATTTATCCTTTTTTTTGTGTGTGTGTTTATTTTAAACGAGCCATAGTTTTTTTTATTGAAATTTTCATTGAATCATTTTTGAATGCCCCAATTGTTTCTATTTAATTGTAATACATGAGAAATAGTGTTCCTTCGATGAAAGTTGTATTGTTTTTTAATATTTAAAAAAAAAATTAAAAAAATAATTACTCACTATTAATAAAAATAAGCTACAGTAAATTTAGCGTAATCTGTGAACTTTTACTTCTCTATCCAAAATTGAAAAGAAAGGGTCAAATATTGTCATTGTGTGGCTAAATTTTTATATCTTTTGTATCTACCATATTATATTCCCCCAAAACATTCCCTCGCCCCCTTTTTCTGTTACCCTCTTCCCTCTCACTTATAATTTTTAATCGCCGCTGTGATGTGATTATGATTGTTTATTAACGTTACACTGAGAGAAGCAACACGAGGATTATTGGCAGAATACCCAAGAGGACCGAGCTCACCCAAAGGGTTTAGAGAGCTGCAAACCTCAGAGAGATACTTAATCTCTGAGACAAGCATATGAACTGCCTGTAGTCATACGTTTGTCTCAAATATTAACCCCTTAACAGTGACATATATTTCAGAAAAATGGACCAAAAATGGAAAAAATTTTTGACTGTTTAATTTTGTTCTTTGTGTTATTATAAAGGTCAAAAAATGGTTTTTTATTACAAAAATAAAATTTTAAATATATCTATTAATTAAAAATTAATTAATCAATTAAAATTAATACCTAATTAATTAAAAAATTAATACCTAATTAATTAAAATTAATACCTAATTAATTAAAAATACCTAAACTGTACTCCACATTGGTGTCTGAATCGGACATTGCGAAAAAAGAAAATTATTTGCAAAAAAACTCCCTGAAAAGCAACCAAAACTAAACAAGAAAGCGAAACTCTGCCATTGTTTATTAATCCAAGTGTGTCTTTGTTTATCTGACAGCACCCACATTTTCCCTCCCTCGTAATCGGTGAAAAACTAGGACCACTAATGCCATCTATTAAGAAAATAGTGAATTAAGTATCCTAAAGTAGAAACGAACTAAGCTCGGGCTTCATAAAATAGAAACGTTAATTTTTCTCCTGCCCGAAGTCAGTTCGGGCGTCACAAATTCTGCACGTAGTAACTGCCCGAACTGGATTCGGGCGACACTGGCAAGAGGTTAAACCATGTATGTGTAAGTATACTCTGTAAAGAAAGCGAAACCACAAATGGCTCATTAAAACAGTTACGGTTAATCATTAATCAATAAAATCCCTCATTAATCAGTAGAAGATACCCATCTACTTGGATACCTGTGGTAGTTCTAGAGCTAATACATGCAGCGGAGCTCCTATCTCGCGAGGGAGACTAGACGAGGAGACGCTTTTATTAGGTAAAGACTAAATACTGAACTCGTTTCCGTAAAAACTATTTGATGACTCTATATAACCTGAGGCCAATCACATGGACTCGTTCCGGAGACGCGTCTTTCGAGTGTCTGCCTTATCAACTGTCGATGGTAAGTCATATGCACCTACCATGGCACTGCTATCATCATCGAAAATTCCATACCTCACCACCGTATTAACGTCAGTACCACTGCCTTTGAAAGCACCACTATAAACATTGGAATGAACAATAGTAAACTCACCATCTCATCCATTTACAGGCCTCCAACTAAAAGATCCCTTTCTGACTTCATCCCTGACCTGAGAAAAGTCTTTAGAAATAGACCTCAATGTCTCTTAATAGGAGATATTATGCCAAACAATTTTCTTGGAGCCTACCTCCTACGATAATATCGCAGGTAGACAGCTCTTCAACTACATCAATAGCTCCGACATCAGAATTTTTGCTCCACCCACTCCTACCCGGATCGCTACATGCTCCCGCTTCAACCATGCCACACTTGACTTCTGTCTCGCCTCTGGTCCAAGTGACATCACAGCATCAGTCGTTCCGGATCTTTCTAGCGACCATGAACCTGTTCACCTCTCAATAAACCTTCAAAATTTCACCCCACCCTCGCCCAGAACCTATCGCTTCACTAACTGGGAGACATTCCAACAAATTATCCACCACACCATCCCTGGTAACACCATCATCGAAAATATCGAAGGCATCAATAGCTCCATCTCCTCCTTCACCCAAGCCATCAGCACTGCAATAAATCGAGCAAGTAAATGCAAAGTCATCAGTAGCACTCCCTCCACCATTCCTCCTGAACTCAGAACCAAAATCACTGAAAAAAACCGACAAAGAAAACTTTGGCAAGAGACTAGATACCCTCCCTATAAGACCATTCTCAACAAAGTACAACGAGAAATTAAAAAAGAACTCTCCACATTAAGAGAAGAAGTTATTAATAGTTCCCTCTAAACTGCATCCATAGTAGACAACTCTATCCACAAGCTTGTAAAATATCTTAAACTCACTCCTAATGTCATTCCACCTATCATGAGTAGCCAGGGCTTAATTCATGATACCCAAGACAAAGCAAATTTCTTCGCAGAATGCCTAGAAGACTCTTTCATGATCAATGACGATCCGGAAGACGAAGACCACATCAAAATAGTTGAAGAAACAGTTAACACTTTCCTCCCCACTCCACACCACTCCAATGTTCCTCCGCTTACCTCTCCCTCTGAAGTTATGGAAATTATCCTAAAACTCAAAAATAAAAAAGCCCCTGGACCAGATAATATTTGAAATTTTGCCCTTAAGTCTCTTAAAATTAACGCAATATCCTATCTCACCAAAATTTTTAACAGATGCCTCACCCTTAACTACTTTCCCGATGCCTGGAAGCATGCCATCATCATCATGATTCCAAAACCTGGCAAAGATCTCCAATATACACTTAACTATAGACTAATAAGCCTTATCTCATCCATAGGAAAAAATTTCGAAAAAATCCTTCTCACGAGAATCAAGAACCATACTGACAACCATAACATCATCCCACCGCATCAACACGGTTTTAGGGAAGACACTTCTATTTGCCACCAACTCCTCAGAGTTACCAACTACATTAGCTCAAATTTCCAAAGAAAAATAGCCACAGGTGGTATTTTCCTTGATGTCCAGAGGGCGTTTGATCGCATCTGGCATGAAGGTTTAATTTACTGCCTCATCAAACTCCAATTTCCTACTTACATCATCCTTATCATCAATAGTTTTTTCAACAATAGAACCTTCCTAGTTAGACTCCAATCCTACCTATCTGACACCTACAATATTTCTGCGGGCTGTCCACAAGGCAGTTTGTTATCTCCCCTATTATTCCAAATTTTCATCTACGATTTCCCTACATCACCTCAGGTAGAGGTTTGCCTATTTGCTGATGATCGGCGATCCTCACAAGCCAAAAATCCACGCTGGAAACTCAAATTATTCTCCAAGACTACATAGGAAACCTGGAAGACTCGCTCTCCCTCTGGAGAATCTCCATAAACTCAGACAAATCTCATGCAGTCCTCTTCACAAAATCTAGTAGAACAGCAGACTACCCTCCTCCAATCAATCTGTTTGACGACTACATCGAATGGACTGATAGCATCACCTACCTCGGCCTCCACCTCGATAGTAAACTAAATTATCAAGACCACATCCAAAACACCATCGAGAAAGCCTCCAAGAAGTTCTACTCCCTGCAAGCAGTACTGGAGAAAAAGTCTAAACTCTCTCTCAGGAATAAACTCCGTATCTACAAAATCTATGTTCTTCCAATCATCATTTACGGCTGCGAAATTTGGGGGACCTTGCAAAATCCAACAGAAACCTGCTTCAACGTACTCAAAATTCTTTTCTACGCTCAATATCCACAGCCCCTAGATATATGGCAGTCCGCTATATCTACAGAGAATTAAATATCCCATCCATCGCCAAACTCATCTCCCAGCTTTCCTCTAACTTCTACAGTAACATCGCTAACCATTCCAACAGCACAATTAATAACCAATCCATCATCCTCGAAAACCTTAATCATTCTGCCCGCTTAGCATCCACGTTTAACTCTCTTTTCTGGGGAGACAATCTCATCCTTCTACCCTTGACTATTTTCTAAGATCAAATTTTTTCCCAAAATGTTTTTTCCCCCTTTTCTACTTGGAAGACCGGTCTTCAAAGCGGAAAATACTTATTGGGGTACATAACCCTAACGGGCTTTAATCCCCAGTATATTGGCTATTAGTTGCGCGTGAGACAGAACTTTGGTTATTTCACTTGTCCAGGAGTTTAAAAAATAAAGCATGAAAATTTTTAAAATATGAAACATGAAGAATTAAATTAATTAAGTGAACAATAGTAAAATTACTGTTAAAGAAATGCATTGGAGGCTTGAATATAATTAGAATATCTTGGCTATTTAAAATAGTGGTGTTGATATTGTGCTATTTTTTATTTGAATTAGTTGAAGATATTTTTATCTTTATGTTGGGTTGGCGGCATAGATATTTTAATTTAATAGCCAGTTTGAGACTGTGGAGGGTATAATTTATTTGCATGTTGGTGGTTGTATCGTAACTACACCTGCGATGAATATATTAAGTTTGTCTAGATCGTTGTCTACTTTAGACATGTTATTTAGAGCTTCAAAAAGTTTGGGAAATTTGTTAAATAAAGTTTGTAATTCATTTATTGCTGTGAGGAAGTTAAAGCTATTCGGGTTATTATTATTAATAATGGTTGGTGGGTTAATGGGGGCTTTTGCCGGTTCAAACTGGCTGGAAGCTTCAGTTGTATTTTGCACTGATTGTGGCACCACTTCTTGAGGGATTTGGTTACCACAAACATTCGTAAAGGAAAGATTTTCGGTAACTGGTCTGGTTGCAATTGTCTATCTAGTATTTTTTAGGTTGCTTCGCCTTTTTTGGATTTTCTTTTCGGGAATAGGGGCAACGTTTCCAGAATGCCATATGGTTGGCTTTGAAATTTATGCATGTTGGGTGCTCAATTCTTTCTTTAATTTTGCACTCGCCGGTGCGATGGTTTTGTCCACACTTTAGACATCTAACATTCATCCGGCAGTTTTTAGACGAGTGATAAAAGTGATTGCAGTTATAGCATTGCGTGGTGGCTTGTTTCCTCTTGAAGGTAACTATTTTTACGGATATGTAAGTAATTGCTTGCACTTTGTATATGTCAAGTGCTTTGTCGTCTCTTCTGACTTCCGCCATGAAGATAGGTAGTGGGTGCTTCGTTTATAGCTGCCTTAGCTGCACTACTTTGTCAATTTTAATGCCCTGGTTTTCCAGGTCCTCTTTAATTTCGTCTATTTCGGCATATATGGGAAGGCATTTGATACAAATTTTCAAAGGTTTCTCGTTTATCGGTTGGATTATATAATACTCAGCTTTCATATTTGTGAGGAGGGTAGTAATTCCTCTGTGATCATTTTCAGTCTCATGAGTTACTTTGATGTATTGTATTGACTTGAAAATTAGCTGACAGATTTCGGGTAATCTCGATTTACTGCTTGTATTTGTAAATTATAGTTTTGTGTCAACCGAACTATAACTTGTACTTGGGTGGTGGTGGGGAGAGAGAGGACAACGTCCGCTTCCTCGGTATCCACTGCAGTGAGCGCGTTGAAACTCTTGCTCGGTTTAATAGGTGTTGGGTTATTTATACTTTTGCTAGTATTATTCTTAGCCGTTTTTGATGGTGCTATGAATCCATCATCATCAGTTTTACATAGTACTTTAGGAGCTCTGCTAGTTATTTGTCGGATATCGTTAGGCTTAGTCTTATTATTGCTTAAGCTAGATTCCACAGATCTTTTGCGGAGGTTTTTCTTGGTTGGATTAATTGCTTCTTTATAAACTTTTGAAATAAAGTTACTGTCATTAATAATATTTGAAACAATGTTACTACCATTAACTGGGCAAGAAGAAATAAAGATCAGCTCACCTGCTGTTCTGGATGTATCTGCTTCAATTTCATTTCGTTGCGCTAGTAGGTCCAGTATTGCTGGGTCATCCGCAGGAATACCGTGTTCAATTTCAATATCTATGAGTCCTTTAGTATAGTTCAGTCTTAAGTTAAGGAGTGTGATCTTCTTAGTCAGGAGTGTGAAGACCGATCTTGGACCTGTCTCTCTCTCCCCCTTTTCACTCTCATCCGCACTTCATTCTTGCGATGACGTAGGTCCGGCTCGCCTGCCCTTCACATCCAAAGCAATTTTCCTACCCTCACCCTCTACCCTCCCTCCTTCGGCAGCGCTGTAGCGGAAATACTTTTTCGGGTACATAACCTCACAGGCTGTAATCCCCAGTGGATTGACTATTAATTGGAGGTGAAACTGAACTATGGTTTTTTCACTTGTCCAGGAGTTAAGTTTAAAATATAAAATTAGTTAAATTACGGAGCAATAGCTTTATAAGAAATTACATTTATGTTGTCGGAAATATTATCAATAATAAATTTAAAATTATATACAGTGCCACTACTAGTTAATAAAAACTAGTGGTGTTGATTTAGTTCAGTAAAATAAGATGAATTTTAACTATTGAGGCTATAAGTCTTAAATATTGCAGCAGAAGTCTATTATTTACTCTGCTTGGTTGCTTAGTCTGGTCGAAATGAGAGCGCGAGCTGTGATTGGTCGAGGGTGAGGTATGCTATTTCGGCTGCGCGCCTCCCTCCTTTGGCAGCGGCGGACTGTTCTAGTCCCCCCCGTGCCGAAATAACCCCTCCTCTCTCTCTTTCTCTCATCTATCCAATTTCGCTACGTCACTCCTGCCGGTGCCCTAAGCACGGCGCTCCCCTTTCGCCTCTCGTATCCTCATTCACCCCCCTTCCACACCACCTAATTTGTTTTTCTCTCTTTTCAGTCCATCTTTCGACGCATTTTATTTCCCAGTCATATCACCATATTCCGAGTAGAAGCGACTGTTTAGTCGCTGGTCCTCGATAAAACGTAGAATAATTGACCATGATCGTCACGGGGGATCAGGGATCAATTCCGGAGAAGGAGTCTGAAAAACGGCTACCGCATCCAAGGAAGGCAGCAGTTGTGCAAATTACCCAACCCCTTCTCGGGAAAGTAGTGATGGGAAAAAAAAACGATGCAAGACTTTTTCCATACCCCGTGATTGGAATGATGATTGCAATGTAAAGAATGAAAAGTATCAATTGGAGGGCAAGTCTGGTGACGGCAGCTGCAATAATTCCGACTCCAATAGCGTCCATTTAATTTGTTGCGGTTGAAAAGCTCGGAGTCGGATCTCAGTTCGGAATGGAGGGTCGGCCGAAAGGCTGCAGACCTTTCCGTTTGCCGGCGTATGGCCGATTTCCGGGGATGATCTTTGCCGGTTGTACCTGGAGTCTGGGTAGTTTACTTTGAAGAAAAAAAATACGAAAAATAAGAGTGCTCAGAGCAAGTCTAGATAATGGTGCATGAAATAATAGAATGGGACCTCAATTCTATTGAGTTGGTTTTCGAAACTCGAGCTAGTGATCAAAAGGGACAGACAGGGTATTCGTACTGCGACGCTAGAGGTGGAATTCCTAGACTGTCGCATGACGAACGACTGCGAAAGTATTCGTCAAGAATGTTTTCATTGACCCAAAGTGAAAGTCGGACGTTCGAAGGTAATCAGAAACCACCCTAGTTCTGATCATAAACTATACCAGCCAGCAATCCGGTTGTGTTTCAGAAACGACACACCGGGCAGCTTCTGTGACGGGTTCAACTCGAAATAAAAATTCTTCATTCTTTAAAACTTAATTTATTATTACGCGACGTCACAGAACAGCACAAGAAGACGGATATTACAGAACACATAAAACATTTTGAACAGTTAAGATGAACATATCACACACACTCGAAGAAAAACATTACAGTTCTACTACTATCCGCCACACTCAACGTTCCACTCTGGTCCCAACGGATAGTATTCGCGCCAATCTTCGGACTCGTTTCCTCCAGTCAAAACCGGTTACGACCGTGTCACAGCAGCATCGAGAGGCGACGTTGTGCTGCCATCTATATTAGGAATGGTTAATTACTTGATTGAAGTCTTTACACTTCCCAAGAGACCAGAGCTTTTAAGTTCCGGAGGAAGTATGGTTGCAAAGCTGAAACTTAAAGGAATTGATTAAAGGGCATCACCAGGGTTGAATCCTGCAGCTCAATTTGATTCAACACGGGTAAATTGACCCAGTTCGGACACGGCAAAAATTGACAGATTAAGATCTCTTTCTTGATTCCGAGGGTGGTGGTGCATGACCATTCTTAGTTCGGGGGCTATTGGCGACGGTTCTCGTATTTTTGAGCCTCGGTCAGGTGCGAAAACAGCATCTGTGCTGGCGCTCTACTCTTCAAACTTCCACACCATACCAACGGGAGGACTTGCGACCTTAATCATAATCTACGACTCAGATTTGACGTGCATCTGCCCCGCAAAATGGCGGATCTTTAGTGGCATCAGTGTTAGTGGCACCACGACAACTCTTTCGGGGAATGAAATAATATAATCGATTTAATTCAGTAAAATAGTACGATTACATTTTCTAGTTGATTTTTAAATATATATAATTTGATTATGTATTATTGCACAAATTAAAAACGAACCATTCTCAAAATAATTTTTAAATACATACGTCGAATGTAACAATATATTTCTTAAAAGTGATTTAAAAAGATTGATAAAAAAAAAAAAATAACCTAGAATAACTATGATTACTTCGGAAGTCCAGATTTGTTAAATCTTCAAATTAAAGTGTTGGGTGTCAAATTAAACCCATCATGAACTGCAATTGTAAGAAAAATAACGCTCTTCAAATACATAATATACTGCATTTTATCTATTTTTACAAATAAAAAAGATACTATTTGCACAGCTGGTTTTCGTTGTGTACATATTACAATAGACAATGAAAATTTCGATAAACAAATGATAATTCTCGAGATCATGCACTCGAGCTTGTTCGCACATGTTGGCTACGGAACGAAAATGTTACTAGCCCTCATTATCTCAAATATTACAATGAAGGAAAAAAATAAATCTCAGTCGAAGATTTATTATGAATTTTTTTTAATTGATTGTTTATTTTCGTTGCATTTCTCAGTAACACGAGAGCTATTGGCGACGGACCTCGCAATTTGGAATCCCAGGCAATTCAAGAAGAGGACACGTAAGCTAACACCTACTCTCCAGACTTTCACACCACGCTAACGAGAGGACTTGAGATCTCGGCATATTTAAGGTGTATCAACCCCGCTACACGGTGGGTCTTTAGTGGCATCAGGACTGGAATCCCTGACTCGATAAAAACAACGAGGCCAGCATATAAAAAGTTCTGCTTTTAAAATGAAAGATTTCTTTGATGTATTTGAAGGATTAAAATTAAGATTTTATAAGAATTAAGAATATTTAAACTATCAATAAATACATTGAAAAGAAAAGAATTTTTTAAATAGTAATACAAAACATACTACCTCAGGGGCTTATTTTTGTTAGGTGACTACGGTAATCATGACGCCCGAGTTACCCTAGTGATTTTTTTTCCTTCCCATGGAATTTAAACACTGATGATGCGCCTCCGGGATACTCTAGTGACAGTGAAGTTGCAATAAGCAAATAAGGGGGTTGTAACCCCCTATCCTCAAAAAAGAAAAAAAATATTGTTCAGTGAAATTTTAAACGATCACTTCGAATGAAATGACTGCAGGGAGCGGCTAAACCTGTTTGCATAGTCATTAAATCAGATAACTGTATTGTCATTGGGTCTACATAGGTACTTATGCAAAATTTCAAGAGAACTGGACAAGAGGAGGTAATTTAAAATATAACTACAAGATCTGACGTAAGCAAATTTATTTACATTTATATGAAGTTAAATAAAAGCTTGTCGAATACTTGATTCAAAGCAAGATTCAAATTGATTTAACTTTTTTTTCGATTTCGGAACGGACGCGGATGGCCACGATTTGCTGTTCTCACGTAAACAAATGTAATTAGTATGTCTATTGATTTATTGTCCTAGATTTTTTTTTGAATTATTGTCCTTGAACAACAGACGTGTTGGTTATCAGTGACATTTAATTTCTTTAAATTTTTTATTATTTAGAAGAGCGGCGCAAAGTTGATATTTTATACTTTGATAAAGTTTCACATGTTAAATTTACTGGCTATTGTAAAGTTAAATTTATTTGTTTTATATGATTCTTGGAATGTATAGGAGAGACTTAAGATAAATATTTTGTGAATATACTTTTCAATAACCCTGCGGTTTCACTCATGTAGAATGTTATTTTTATTTGTTTTAACGTATTGAATTATAGGTAAGTTAATTCTAAGCACGAGTAATGCATTCTTTATATTAATTATTCTTTATTTTTACAGGAAAGGAAAGGCGGGAGCAAATTTAAGGTTCGCCTCGGGTGGCAGAAATCCACGCTACGTCACTGCTCTTTCGTAACCGTTTGGGTACACAAAACAAGTTGAGAAACCTCTGCCGTAATGGAAAGGGTTCCAAAAGTCAAGAATTTTTGCACCTGAAAAGGATTGATAAGGGTCTCGTTTATGGTCAATGTCTTAGCGCCATCTCAGTCGGTGAAATATTAGCCAAGTAAGCAAAAAATTAAGACGGAAAGTCGCACCAAGAGGGCGCCAGGGTACCAGGTGATTAGGTAAGGGGGCGCCAAGTGATTAGTTTACGTGCTATTTTTTAGTACTTTGATAATATGGTATTTTTCTCGACACCCTTGGAATGTTAGAAATGTCTTTTTTTTTTTTTTTTTTTTTTGCTGTTACAAATGTCATAGTTTTCTTACATCGATGTGATAAGATTGTGAAAAAAACATTGATATCACGGAAGAAAAAAAAAACTGGAAATATTTTTGCGAATATCCAGTTTCAATTTGCTATAAAAAAATGTGCCTAGTTCACGTTCATTTCTTTAGACGAAGTCAACCTTAAAAAATGTTCTACGCAATGTTTTGCACAGAACAGATTTATAGCCACCCAACGTACTAACTTTTTTAAAATAATTGTTAAATTAATCAAGTAATGCTACAATTACAGTAAACGAGGAAATATTGAAATAGACAATAATATAATCTACATGTAATTAAAATTCAAGCAAACGTGATACAATTGTTAAACTGAATACATTTTAAGTTAAAGGTAACTAAAATTAAAGGAAATGGTTATTTATTAAACTAAATATATTGTAAGCTAAATGTAATTAAAATTAAAGCAAACGGTAAATTGTTACACTCAATATATTTATGCTAAATGTAATTAAAATTGAAGCGAAAGATATAATATTTATTAAATTGAATATGAAATAAGCTAAATAGAATTAAAATTAAAGGAAACGATAAATTATTAAATTGAATATAAAAGAATATTAAAAAACTGTAGCATTAAGCCTATAGATAGAACCGTAAAATTGAGATATTTGAATAATATCATAATTAATAGTTAAGATTACCAAGTGTTTATATTTAACATTAGAGTCAAAACTCTATGAAGTATAATATAAAAGATTATAGAAAAACATAATATTAAATCTATGGATGGTACCGTAAAATCTGGAAACAGAACAGGGTTATAAAAAAAATCTAATTTAGATATAAAAAAAATTGAAAAGTAGTCCTTACAACAATTTATACGCCACCTAAAACAATAGCTCCTTTGGGTGGCTTATAAAAATTCTTTATATGACTTTTATTTAAAAAGATTATAAATCCAAAGTATATAGTTACATTATGTATGAATTATTTTTACTGATTTTTGTTACTTAATTTCATACATTGATTGATTATTAAAGTAAAATTATATTAAAATGAAATTAGTAGCAAATGTTGTATAGTTATTGCATAAGTATGAGTCCACAATATTCTGAAAATGTTCACGTCATAAAAATCTACATACATGAGGTCCTTTTCTAAAACGTCGTACGATTTCACTCTGATTTAAGTAGAAACAAAATAGGTTGTTATTGGAAAAAGCGTTCAGCGCAATTTGCGTTGTTGTGATTGTGTATTAACGTTGCACTGAGAAGCAACTCGCGTGCTATTGGCGACGAACCTCAGCATTTTGAGCTTCGGTAAAGTGACTGAGGACTACACGTGACCACTCCAAATTTCCATACCATGCCAGCGGGAAGACTTTGGACCTCAATCATATTTAATTCGCATCAGCCCCGCTACATGACGGGTCTTTAGTAGTATCAGGGTTCGAACCCTCGATTCGACGAAAACAACACCGACCGCGAGTCAACGAACATGACCACTAAACTATTGCAGCCATAATTAGTGTTATTATGGTTCCAGTTAAAATGACTGCAAGAATGAAAAAAAAATTTGAAGTTCGGAATTTGATTTATTAAAGAGAAATAAAACTATCATACTTTAAAATTTCAAAAAATTGTTGGGAAGAGTTTATCTATCGTCTAAACTATTATAAGAAATTCCGAAAAAAACTTGACATATTTTAAAAAATTCCCAGTGGACGGCCGAAGATTTTGAATGGTCGAGATGCTTGAATAATGGCGAGGCAAGTGATGTTAAATCCAAAATTATCCATTCGCCAATAACTGAAACATGCTGCTGTGACATCTATTACTAAAATTGTTATTGCAGGTATAGTAGGAAGAATCCTCTGATCTGAAAGATTTCTTGGCAGAATTCTATTAGAAAATCATTTACATCCAAAGGAAAAGGCTGAAATTTGCTAATGAATGTATCCATGAGGATTTCGATTTTTGAAAAATTATCCTCTTTATCTATAAATATAAAAATAAATTTATAACAATATATTGCTAACGGAAATGATGGAAGTGGTAAAATTTGGAGCTCAAAAACGAAGAATTTAAACGCATAAATGCAGCTCCTTCATTGAAGTAAGTATATTGGAGGACGAGTCATGGTTTGGTAATCAATGACGGTTTCTGATGTTTAGAAATTAATCTTAATTGAAAGTACGAAGCATCTTTTCAAGTACTTAGAGATATTGCAAAATAACGTGCAGGTATTTGTTGATAATTTATATTTTGGAAGCCAGTGAATTTTTCAACACGATAAACAATGTAAAACACATATTAAAGATTGAGAAAGAATGGGCTCTTTTACAAAGCTTATCTGCTCAATTCCATATCTGTCTTCCATCGTCAGATTTGAATGGTATGAACTTGACAGAAGAATTTGAAATACAACATCCGAGATGAAGATTCCTTAAAAAGTGTATTGTTGCAAACGTGCTCTGATATTACGCTAGATACCATGCAAAATCTTAGTGCCTCAATGCTTAGAAGATTGCAAGCCTTCATTGATTCACAACGTCAAGTTACACAATATTTATTTTTTTCAATTGAATAAATGATGCTAATTTTGAATTTTCTTTGATGTGTATGTATGTGATATTCCTTTCCTAGATATATATACTTGTATTCTCAAAGTAAAGTCTATTTATTTTACATTCATCGAGAGAAAGAGGATATATCGTGAAATTAGCGGAAGATGCAGTTCCCGCCCACTCACTCCAGTGGTTAAGTCCAAAGAGTAAAACTGTCCCTGTTTGGGGAGTTAATGCAATAATTATTCAGATCACTAGTATCAGTTATAATAAGAGATCTTTAAGTATTTCATATGGAGACGAAATGTCCAGCAGAGATTATATCTACGGATTTGAAAAGAGGGAAAGTGCTGAATCAGACGGATTTATAAAACGTGATCGAATGAATTAAAATATTAAATGGAATTCTATCAGGAAGTGTGAGTATGAACTTATTAGATGTGGGATAGATTAAGAAATTAAACTAAATTTAAGTGCAATCATTATTTATATATAACACATCGATCAATAACTCCCGAGTCTAAAATTGAAAACAACATTTTTTTTGCGAAATTTTTTTTTATTCATCAACATAACACCTTTTGTTAATCACTTTTAGGGTGATACAATCGTTCCAACGCTTTTCCAAATCTTTTTCTTTTTCGTAAGAAATTTTGTTGCGAGTAAATAGCGATAAACAGCTTTCTGAATCATCGACTCGTTGCTATTTTGTTCCATCGAGCAAATCGTATGCACCCACTTGAAAAACCTTTTCACTTCACTTCAAAAAACCTTTTCCTGGTCCGACTGACTTAAAATTTTGACGTTTCAAGCAAAGATTAGTACTGAAAGACCTGGTTACTGGTTTACGAGCGCCATCTCTGTTAGTCTTTGAGTTATTGATCGATGTGTTATATATTAATGCATAGGAGGAAAGCAAGGGGTGAACCCCAAATTGCTCGGTAATGGAAAACATAAAACGCAAGTTTTCTTACACATCGTCATTTCCATCATGGATTTCCGGAGGCCCGGTGACGTACAGTAATCAGGAAAAGGTGAATATGCATTTTATGTATAGTCTTGCAAATGGGAATGCTCTGGAAGCCAAAAGACTGAACAAGCAGTGTTTCCCGAGAAGATACGAGCCAGATCGAAAAATGTTTGAGTGATTGCATTGGTGTCTGTGTGAAATGGGATTTCTTCAGGAGTGGCAGGAGTGTGCGGTCGCCACAAATTGAAGACATTCTGCAAAAAGTGGGAGATCGTTCGAATATTAGCAAACGAGAGGTTTCTCATGCCGTAAATGAGTCCCACTCGATTGTTTGACAAGGACTACGGAACGAAGGATTACACCCCCTGTCATATACAAAAAGTGCAAATCTTGATACCCTCTGATTAGGCTCAACTTGTCGAGTTTACACGTTTGGTTTTGCAACAGCTATCAACGCAGCTTGATTTGAGTGCACATGTGTTATTCACGAATGAATGCCCCTTTACTCGTGAAGACATTTCGAATACCCATAACCTTCATGTGTGGGCTTCTAGCAATTCGTACGACACACGTTCTCATGCGTATCAGAGGAGTTTCGGTGTAAATGTTTGGCCTGGAATTGTGGAGGACCATTTGATCGGCTGGACAGCACATACGAAAACTATTTTTATGTTTGTATTACTGTTATTTCATCCTTTTTATACCCACACCACGATTCTTTTCCAGCAAAGCAAAACCGTATTGAGGGTATTCATAATATGCGTGTAGTTTATGAAGAAATATGGCCTGGATAGCTTCTCATACAATAAACATTGTCTGTCATATTTTTTCGTTATTTAACTCTATAGCCATCTCAATTAAGTAGTCAATACGTCCAAAACTCCAATTAAAGATATATAAAAACAGGACAAAGCAATTTATTTACTAGCAACACAGAATACCTAAGATCATTCTCTCTAGAATCCCTTTTAGCTTGCAGCCTCTCGTCAACAAAAATGTCAGAAATTAAAAGGCCTAACTCGACCAGCCAAAATAGTTAACTTTTTGGCCTGATGTTAGAACCGTCACCTTCGAACCCCTTGGGACAGGGTTCGAAACAACGCTACCGCATCAAGGTCATTAACTCTCTCTCCCTCCTCGGGGTCGGAAAACTACTCGCGGCCGAAGTGGTGACTCAGGGCTTGAACACTAGATGGCAGCACAACCTGTACGTAGTGGAAATTGCTGCACTGGAGCACCTAACCCGGTTTGGATCTTCATCTCCATATCTGGAAGTTAAGCCTGATAAAATTGTATCTTTGCCCATGTTTAAAAGTTTGGATGCTTCATTTATAAAAGTAATTAAGTTAGATAAAAATTAATAAAAATAAAATAAAATAAATGAAAAGTATAAGTTCATGAAGTTAAATTTTAAATAAGAGTTAGCGTTAAGAATCATGAGTTTGAACGAGCGATCTTGAAGGGGTGGGAGAGAACAGGGTGATAGCGCTTGTCCAATCAGGAGGCAGCTACTCAGCTCATGGCTCCTTCTCCACCTAGGGGGAGAGGGAGCTTTCCTATTGGTTGTTTGGGAAGGATGTTAAGAATTATGGATTTTTAATCGAAACTACAAGCTGTTCTATAATTTCTTTTGTAATTTTTAATTTCTTGAATGGAGGGTTTTGGGTGGTTCGTTAAATTATTTTTGAATATATTAGCTATTGTATTATTATAATTTTGGATAGTTGGGATGTTTAATGATGTTCTGATATCTTCATTTCGTATATCTCCCTTTTTCTCCCCACTGATTGCATATGCCCCCTACCAAAAAATACTTGGCTCTGTACGTCTAACTAAGACAAACACAATCAAAATCACCAGTATTCCGGTAGTGATATTCCGGCTCTGGCGCACGTGTCGACGAGACCCGCCACTCAACACAAGACAGCCGATGACTCAAATGGAAACTTTCCCAAGCAAACTCAACTCAACAGGGAGGGGATGTGTATCAATTGCAATAATGGCTGACAAAATCAAAAGAAAGCAACCTTTTGTATAATCACTTCGTATCATCATCACGATGATACTAGAGGGGGAGTAATGCAGCGGCTCTCGTCAACAACAATGTCAGAAGTTAAAAGGCCTTACTCAACCATCCCGGTGAGATATCTTTTCGGCCTGATTGGTAAAACTGTCAACTTCGGACCCCTTGATCCAGGGTTCGAAACAACGCTGCCGCACCAAGGTCAACAACTATATCCCCCTCCTCGGGGTCGGAAAAAACCCGCAGCCGAAAGCTCAATTAATCTTATAGTATATTCTAATAATAAATTCTTAGCCGACCAAATCATTCATTTTGATTCAAGCACATCTAGATTATAGTCGATTCACTTCCAATACAAATGATTAATTACGATGATTCAATCCAATCTACACAGCAATCAACTTTTCGATATCTTCTATCTCCCTTCTCTTTCGTTTAAATTCTATTTCACTTATGTATCATTATACCTAATTCAGTTCTTCACATCATTTAATTTACCGAATCAATTAAGTATTTTTTTTTTTTTTTGTTCTTTTTACAACGAAATACTCGTTTACTGTTAGCTAAAGATAGTTGTTACAGAGAGTTGCTGCATACTCCCCCTCCAGTATAATCATGTTGATACGGAGAAACATTGGTATTTGTAAAGAAGGTTGCTTTTTTTTCCCAACCATTACTGCAATTGAAAAACATCCCCTCCCTGTTGAATTGAGTTTTGTTTGAGACAGTTTCTATTTGAATCCTCTGCTGTCTCGAGTTGAGTGGCGGGTCTTGTCGATACGTGCGTTGACCACGTGGGCGTTGGATATTTTCTCCGAAACAAGGGAGAATGTTTTTCTACTGCGTGGAGGCGGAGGATCTTGGACTGCCGGCGCCTGTTTCGAACCCTGGACCAGGGGATCCGAAGAAAATTGATCTGTCGCTTTTTGTTACATCTAACTAGACGAAAGAAGACGTCTCATTCTGGCTATTTAGTAAGACGTTTTAACTTCTGGCATTGTTGTTGAAGGAAGTTGCTCCAAATATTATGAGACATTATACCCGAATTGATGAACTTTTTTACACGCATTTTAATGAAAATAGTTTACTATTAAACAAAATGAAAAAAAAAAAAAAAAAAAAATCTTGAGCTTAAAGATAATTTTTAGAAAGATTTTAATATTAAAAGGTTTTAATATAAAAATCCATTCTTTTTATTTTGTATTAAAAAGAGAGAAAATTATTTTGTTAGACTATTAAGGGGTGTCAGGAGCCTTAAAACTTTCACAGAAATCGGTTTTTTGAAAATAATATTTTTATGTATTATGGATTGTTTTGAATAATTTGACACCAACCATTTTTTTTATATTCCTGTCGGTTTCAAAGGTATAGCCATTCTAAGTGAAGTCACTTTGAATGGCTAAGTGTAGTCCCAGATTCAAAAGTTTTGATTACGTTTATATTTGTGAATTGACTGTCAGTTATAGCCATGGACTCTTAAAATTAAGTTCTTTTTATAATTATAAAGGTTTTCTTACATGAATAGCTGAAATAAATTTTAAATTATTCAAAATTTTAGTTTTACAATATTTTTCTCGATTTTTTTTTCTTCTTTTTACATTTTAGACAAAATAGATAAAGTAGAATGTGTTAGTTATATATAAGTGATGGTAGTTACGTCCCTTTAAAAAGTTATTTTGTGCAGCTTAAACCTAAGTTTAAGTCAATAATTCTGATACATTTTGTAAATATATGTATATTTATTTTGAAACGCCAAGAATGTCGGAACAACTGCAACAAGCTTTATTTATGATGTTTGTGGCCTACAAAGTGAATTAAACCAAGTTAATAATACATATTTATAATGTGTATTTGTAAAATAATGATTTAATTAGTATATGAGAGGCTTTTTATGTCGGCTATCATAGTTGTTATGAAATTATTCAAATTTCTAATTTTAAATTCATTTTTCTTAAAACATGCTTTTTCCAATTTTCATTTATAATTTATGAAATACTAATCATTAGAAATGGATAAAAATTTGTGCATATCTTCTAATTATTGTTCTCTAGAACCTAAATCTAAATTAAAAGTAAATGAACAGAAAACATTTTTTGAGAAAAAAAAATTTTAATTTTCAAAAATATCAAAAATTTGCGATTTTTAGATTTTAACCTTTTTCTTAAAAAAAAACAATTAAATACTTTTTTTGAAAATAAAAGGGTTTCAGCACCTGAAAGCAAATATTAAGTTTAATTTCAGACTATTTTTGTGGTATTCACATAATATTTGAATTGTAGGTTTTGCGTGAAGTGAAACTCACATTTCTTGAAAAAAAATTCAAGTCTTCAAAATACAGTCAATAACTTTTTTTTAAACAAAATAATTTTTTGTATTCAACCATCAAATTACACATATGAAATCCTTTGAAACTCACAAAAATAATTTCATCTATTTGAGGTGATTTTTATGCATAATACAGATGTCTTAAAAAAAAAGGGCATTTCAGTCACAATTTTCGAAAGCTAAGGGTCCTGACACCCCTTAAGTAATAATATATAAACTTAAGAGTATGTGTATTCATTTCATTAAAGATATAACTAACTGTTTGTTCCACAAATACAATATGAAAGATTATAATTTAAAGCTGCAAAAAATAGGATAATGTACACAGTTAAGAATATGAACAAATTCTTGCATAAAATTAATATTAGTAATCTTCTTAAAAAACATTAAAATTAATCTCCATTATAATTCTCAATATTAACAAAGCTGTTTAGTATAATAAAAAAGGGATGTAATCTTTTTAATTATAATAACAACTTGTATTTAAAAAATAATGACAAATGTATGTGTAATGTTTACATGAGGAATATCAATATGGGATTATACAAAATTTGGATATTGTTGAGGAAAAAAAATTGAGAGATGTTATGAATCATAGTATTAATTTCAGACTTATCATTTAGAAAAATGTTAAGAAACAAATAAGCTTTGATATTGATAATTTTATAACAAAATTAGAAATTAACTTTGGTCTTCCTTGAAACTTTTAAACAGGTTAAAGACTATATTAATTATGATATTAAAAAACTAGTCTTTAGAAAATTAGATGTCAGTAATAATGAGAGAATATTTATTTTGAAGAATTTACAAAAAATTATTACAGATCCCCAGAACATATTTATGTAGACAAAGCACTTAATAATTATGATATTGCATGCAAAAAATTCTACATTAATGTGGGAATTGTCGCACTGTGCTACAGTAGCGCCACCTTCAACGCAGATTAGAAGGTTAGATCTCCAGGTGAAAGGCACGAAGAAATGCGTGTCCGTCTTTTTCTTTGTTTTCTCATCTTTTAATAAACTATTTTTCCTCTTAAAATGAGCTTGGTTCTTTTCAACATACCGATGCAACCTTCACATTAAATTTAACTAATGAACATCTTGAGAACAATAACTTCTTTAGAGAGGACAACAGAAATCAGATATATTTTTAAAAGAATTATTGCATTTTATCAATGATGCATTATTATTATTATTACATTATTAGAATTATTGTATTTTGTCAAAAATGGTGTTAATAATCATCATGTTAAATTACCTTCCACATTTTTAACATAAAAAAATTCATATAAAAATCCTATTAAATTTAGAACGGTAACTAATGGTTTGAATTCTAAGTATATATTACTCTTGCTGGTAAAAAATTACAAAATATTATAGATAAGAGTTGAAGAGTACTGGCATTATTTAAAAAAATACTGCTGATATAGTCAAATATATTTATAAAAAACAGAGTGATTGATGTTATCCATAGCTATGGTTTTGAAGATCTTTTTAATTGTATAGACATAGAGGATCTTATTAAAGTTTATAGACCAGGAACATCGATTGGTCTTTGTTCCTGAGAACTTAAAATCAGTACATGTTGTAAAGACTTCAATCACATAATTAGCCATTCCTAATATAGATGGCAGCACAAAGTCGTCTCTCGATACTGATGCGATACGGTGTTTTGACTAGAAGAAACGAGTTCCGAAGATTGGCGCGAATCCTATCCGTTGGGACCAGAGAGGAACGTTGAGTGTGGCGGATAGTAATAGAACTGTGATGTTTTTTCTTCGAGCGTGTGTGATATGTTTACCTTAACTGTTCAAAATGTTTTATGTGTTCTATAATATCCATCTTCCTGTGCTGTTCTGTGACGTCGTGTAGTAATAAATTAAATTTTAAAGAATAAAGAATTATTATTTCGAGATGAACCCGTCACAATGTGATTGTTTATTACCATCACACTGGCAAGCACCTCGAGGATTACTGTCGACGTACCTCAAAATTTTGAAATTTTTTTTCAGGTATTGTACTCGTCACTTGACTAGAACATCTTCTGAGCAGGCACTTCCCTCTGCAAACTTCCACACCACGCCTACAAGAAGACTTGGGACCTCGACCAGATTTAATGTAAAACTCAGTACAAGGGGTTGTCGTAAAGTGTGTTTTGATTCTTACAAAGAACTAACCCAGATGTTTAGATAAAATTTATTCTGCTTATCAACTGATCCTTTTGTACATAATATTGTAAATCGCAGCTATTGATGTTCATTTGCTTAGGAAGCCGCACATTGAAGCAACCTATAGTATCGTAAAGTTTTGATCATTACTAAAAGTAATAGAGATTAGAAATTTAATTTTTATTAATTATTCTTGAGACTTCTCTTCGTAGTTTCCATCCAAAGTGATGCTTTTATCCCAGCGTTTCTTGATTTTTCGAAGGCCGTCATTGCAAAACTCAGCAGTGATTACACTCTATCCTCTCCGTTCCTCAGGTTACTTCAATAAACAGCTTCCTGAAATAATAAAAAAATCACCATTAACAGCTGTAATTTACAACATTATATACATACGGAGGAATTTTATCAGCCATTGTCTAAAGGGCCATTGTTTTAGGTGGGACGTTTTGGCGTACCAGATCACTTTTCAATTTCTTACCGTTTGCTTCCATTTTAATTTCATTTAGCTTAAATATATTCAATTTAATAATTTATCGTTTCTTTTAATTTTAACATCGGAAAAAGTATACTATTGTCCACTTCTCGATATCTCGTCGTTTACTTTAATTCTTATATTTTTAATTGAGCAATTTAATAATAATTATATATGAAAAAAAAACACACTTTGGGTGGCTAAACCTGATCTTTGCCAAACTTTGCATAGAACTTTTTTGGTTTTATTTTTAGAAAATTATTTTATACCATCTACTTCAACTGAATAATGTAGGACATCAGTAAAAAAACAATGCAATTTTAAGGTTTAGGAATTGAACAGTTGTTTCATACACTTTTTTCGTTTGAATGAACTGAATGAATATATTTTGAAAAAATTAGTTGAAAACATTTTTTTTCTTTTTATTATTATGTCTTACGTAAAGTTACTTGTACTTGATTAAGTATTAGTTAGATTAAGTTTAAAACTTTTATATATGCGTACATTGTATCCTAACGAAATGATTATTATCTTTACAATTGAAAAGAAAATCTTTTTTTAAGCAACGGGTTATTTATTTCATTTTACTTATTTTGCAATTTTACCTCCTTGCTCAAACATTATTAATAAACATTCTACGAAAATTCTAACGGATATGCTATAAGAAATACACTTTTAAATGAATAGGAAATGAAATTTAATTAGTACGAAATTATAGAAATATTCAGAAAGCTTATTTTTTTCTTATATGCATGTATCATTTTAACAGCATTTTTATTTAGTTCAGTGAATTAATATATTCCGATTGATTTGTGTTTAGTATAAAAAATCTTAAAATATAGAATAATTACATTTGTTCATCAGTAAGTTTATTGGGGAAAATTATTTTTACCGTTAATATTTGAAAATATCAAGTTAGAATTTTTACATTAATTTTCTAACAAATATTGTATATTATCTGAATAGGAAAACGAGCTGAACCTCTTTTGAATATGAAATTCTAGAAATATTTAGTAGATTTATTTTTAAAATGATTTTACAACGATTTTTTTTACTGTAATAATTATTTAATGATTACTTCTTGAATTATTTTTCTGTAACGCACACACACATATTTAGCTTTTTCTAAAACTCACTTCTAACAATCTTGTTTAATATTCAACAATTTTATTTTTTTACTGTAACAGCTCAAGTTAATTTTTTGTTTCATGTATGCATTCTTTTTCTAATAACGTGTAGTTAAATGAGTTAACTGAATAAATTTAGATCGTATTGCTTAGTATTAAAAAAAAAAAAAACTCAACGTATGAAATAATTACAAGTAAGTTTATTGAAAATATACTGTTGATATTTGAAAACATTTTAATTTAGAGTTTCTACGTTTCTTATCTCATTTTCTTGATTTTATTTGCTTCGAAATTCTAGGAAACATCTGCGTACCGATAAATGCGGTGCCGATAGCCTGTGCCCCCTTTTCTAGTGTATATTGTCAAAGAAGGATTTCATTTCTGAGGGTTATGTTGATTTTTTTAATGGGGGATTTACTGGGGTGAAATATCTTATCACTGTATACAACGAAAGTTTACTGATTTATGGAATCGGGATTTCCAAGGGTTTTGTTGGTTTAACTGTGAGAATGTTTTACTGTAATAATTATTTAATGATTACTTCTTGAATTATTTTTCTGTGACACACACACATATATTTAGCTTTTTCGAAAACTCACTTCTTTAAAGTCTAACAATCTTGTTTAATATTCAACAATTTTATTTTTTTTTATTGTAACAGCTCAAGTTAATTTTTTTCATGTATGCATTTTTTTTCTAACTACGTTTAGTTGAAGGAATTAATAAATTCCTAAAAAATTTAGATTGATTTATTTAGTGTAAAAACCCTAAATTATGAAATAATTACATTGAGCTACAGTAAGGTTATTGATGAATCTTCTTTGGTATCATAATTAAAAAACACTCGTTTACTTGACACAATGAAACGAATGTCTAGTTCCATGATTGTGTCAAGTAAACGAGTGTGTTTTAATTATGATACCAAAGAAGATTCATCTTTCTCTGACGATGCTGTTCCTCTACATCATTTCCATCTGGATCAAGACATCTATGCTGCAGTGACGTACTTTGCTAATGTGGTACAAATTCATTTGCGTCAGTATAGAAGAGATGAGAATAATCGCCTTTTTCCAACTAAAAGTATGTCACTAAAAGTTTGTCAACTAAAAGTACTAAAGTACTAAGTCACTAAAAGTATGTCAACTAAAAGTATGTCAAAAGTATAATGTGTATGTCACCTGTACTCTGGCAAGCATTTGCCAAACGCATCGAGCAAATCGATGTATCCTCTTCTCCTGAACAGACTCTCATTGTGAAAGACGCGTTGGTGATTTCAGCTGTTCTCATCCAAAACGTTCCGCATATTACATGCCAGCGTTATTTTTACCAAAAGGACTATTCTAAGAAGTTTATCCCAGAGACTTGTGTTCTGAACGAAAGTAACTGGCATGAATTAGTACGAATCCATAAGAAAATCACAGAAAGTGCCATGTCGATTGTATTTGATTGTATGTTTCGAAATGTGTTGTTGAACGAAGCTTCGAAAATTGCACTGAGTGCAGTGGTGAATACAGACTTTTCAGAAGTTGAATCGGTGTTAATAACTTCATTGATTGAATTTTTGTGTGACTATCTGGGAAATTCTACCGTCGATGTGTTCGAATGTTACGGATGTGTCCAGGAATATGCTAATCAACTTGGACATGATTGCATTACAATGAATTATGAGAGTCGTTTACAGAGGTATGGTGAACTTGCTCTTTTTTCATTGAACTTCGAACAATTGGCTGCAGATTTTTTACAGAAAAATTCTCGATTGTCAAATTATGTAAACAAATCTTTCTTAGAAAAACTAAATATGTCTGTTATGATTAAAAAAGTAAAGCAAATGTATATTGCTTCTGACCAAAGTCTTTAAATAAATATGCTTGTTTTACTTAATATTTGTGTATGTTTTATTATTCAACGTTACATCTAATTTATATACAGTATAACTTAGAGTTTTAATATAATATTTTAAAATTTGTCTCTTTAAAAACATCAGTAAATCACATTAATTCTTTTTCATTAAAAAAAAAAAGTAGCCTTTTTAATGTTAGAAAATAAAATTTTAAAATAACTTTTTTTTTTTTTTTAAAGTATAACTTTTCCAATGTTGGAAAATAAAATATTAAACAATTTTAATGATAGAAAAATAACTTTTTCCCCTTAAAATTAGAAAAAAATGTTTAAAACATAACTTTTAAAATAAAATGTTAAATAGTTTTAATTTAAGAAAAATAAATTTTTAAAAACAGAATATTTTTTCTTAATGTTAGAAAAATAAATTTTCAAAAATAGAATATTTTTTTCTTAATGTTAGAAAAAAAATTGTATAACTTTTAAAATAAAATATTAAATAATTTTTATGATAGAAAATAAATTTTTAAAAAACAAAAAATTATTTTAATGTTAGAAAATAAAATTTTTAAAACATAATATTTTTTTCTTAATTATGGAAAAAAAATTAAGTATAACTTTTTTTAAAATTTGATTTTAAAAAATAAAATATATATATTAAACTCAACAGTTTTAATACTATAATGTAAGAAATTAAAATTAATGTCCTTTTTTTATAGTTAAATAAACTTTTTATATAATAATATTTATAATATTATAGAAAATTTTAAACTTAACATGTTTCATGTTAGAAAAATAAAATATTTTAAATATAAATTTAAAAAAAAAAAGCGATAAATATCAAAAAAGTTTTCAAAAATATATTTCCAACAAATTCAAGAACAAATTATATTTACTTAACAGCTTAAAAGAAAACCCATCTATAATTTTATAGCCATACAATAGTGTACTTCGAATAGAGCAGAAACCATTTTTACCTACAAGCCGAAAGTGCATTACTTACTAGTTTGATAGTACTGTTAGAGATATTTTTTTTTTAAAGAATTTGTTAATTTTATCAAAAGAGATCGTAGAAATATGAATTGTTGTCTTTTAAAAATTATGTGTTTTGGTTAAATAACGATTTTTCTCTAATTCAATCGTAATAAATAAATGTTACAAAAAAATGTAATTAGTATTATTCAACGAAAAATTAATCATCATATTTTGTTACACTTAGTTAAAATATTACATTGTAAGTTATTTATTTGAATTCTAATGTTTACTTCAAAATTTTCTGCTTGCATATATAATAGTATTAAATGCATAAGAATAGAAATCGGATGTTTTCTCCCCTATTAATATCATTCTTTTTAAGAATACTGAACAGCATTCCTAGAAAACAAATCAAAGTTCCTCACGTGTTCTCATATCTCCTTCAACGTTTACCCATCATTAAGAAATTTTAACTCAATATGTCTTCAGAATCCAAAGATAAGATAGCATGTGTCGTCATGATAGTAAGTTACAATTCAACATTTCTCACATTACTAAATTATTCATTGAATAAAACTAAATATAATTAAGTAAATGAATAAAAATAATAATAGCAAAAAAGTATCTATATAAAATCTATGTAATATATCTAAACTGCAAAATATAAAGAAAATGTAATATAAAGTGCAACAAAAAAAATCTTATAGAAAAATAGTATAATTATTACAGTGTTTTTAATAATGTTCAGGTGAAGTTAGCACCAACTTTCGAAAGTTTTGAGTTAAATGCAGTTGCAAAAATAATCATTCTGTTACCATACATTTTACGCAAAAAAAAAAAAAAAAAAAAGCTAATATTTATTATCATTGTTCAAAGTTAGAATCAATTTTTCTATACATCACTAAAAATATACATGTAAATGTTAGCAAAAATGTTGAGTATAAGCTTGTTAGTTTCAAAGAATGTAGTCAAATTCAATGAATAACAATATGACTTAAAATTATTTTCCTATTCATGCAAAATTTGCTTCGAAACTCTAAATAGATATTCAAAATCAGCAATATTATAAGTAATTTTTCTACAAACTAATTGTTTATAAATGCAATTATTCTATATTTTAAGATGATCTAAATTAAACAAAAACAAACTAATTTACTCAGAATATATTAATTCAATTAATGCATTTAATTAAACTAAGTAATATCCGATCCCGCTACTTTACGTATAAGAAAAAGAACCCAGTATTAAATTTTTGTTTCAATTTATTCAGATTGTATTTACTATATTTATTTTAAGTTGTGCAAAAACTTTTAATTTATCTTGAATATAAACAAAACTCGCTCGTTCATATGTAGATAACATTCCAGTAAGATTACAATACGTCGGGCCAGACTTAAGAATTCTCTGTACAAATATGTATTGTACAAAGCGATAACTTGAATAAGCAGAGATTTCATAGGGTTTCTTCGTTCAGGGTTCACAGAAAAATTATTGCTAGAAAAAAATTCTAACTTGATGGTTAGCTGTTTTTTTTTTTGGATAGTTAGTTCAAGTGCCAAGAAAAATTACAAAAAGAAAGAATTCACATCGTCATATACGTGATAGACAGCATGAACTGGTAATTTTCATATAAATTTTTCAGAAGGATGTTAAAATTTTTAATAAGTGCAAAAAAAAAAAAAATGATTAACCTTAAATTATATAGTCTGACTTCGATTATTAAATTTCTTTTCGATTCAGAAAATGTATTAACTTGCTCATCATTAACGATCGTTTTAAGTCTTATAGAATGAATAATACAAGTGTGGAAACTTGTAAATGTTTTTTTTCCCTAAAAAACAAATAAGAAGAATATAGTAAAAATAATATAATACATCTAAATAGCAAAATATTCAGATATTCAGAAATTGTATGGCAAAGTTTTTTTAAAAAAAAAACATCTCGGGTAGAATAGTGCATTCATTACAAAGTTTTCTAAAATGACAAAATATAAAGTAATAATGTTTACATAAGAAGGTAAAAGTTCACAGTGAATTCCAATATCTTTGTGTTAAAAGCAGTTTCTTTCAGTTGTAATAATAATAATAATTTCGGTACCATACATTTTGTGTGAAAAATAGCTAATATTTATCGTTATTTTTCAAAGCTTAAATCAATTTTTTGTTCATCAGAAAATTTATAAAGTAATGTTTCGAATAAGATTAGTACAACATATTTATTGTTAGTTTTATATAATATAATCAAAACTCATTGGTTACAAAAAGAAAAAGTCTTATATTTATTTTACCTATCCATGTAAAATTCGTTTAGAAAAGAATTGTTTGTAAAAATTCTAACTTAACATTTTTTCAAATATTAACAGTATATTTTCAATAACCTTACTGTAGCTCAATGTAATTATTTCATAATTTAGGGTTTTTACACTAAATAAATCAATCTAAATTTTTTAGGAATTTATTAATTCATTCAACTAAACGTAGTTAGAAAAAAAATGCATACATGAAAAAAATTAACTATCCAATTTTCCAATATCTATCATCCTCTATCTTCTTTATCTTTCTTTTCAATTCTGTTTCACTTATATATATCACTATCGCTAATTCAATTCATTATGCTTCTTGTCTTCATCTTATTTTCCTTACCGCGTTTCCTTTAGGTTGGGAGGAAATTGCAATTGTATGCGATTCAAATTAACATAAAATCAAAGTAGTTAACGGAGACAAAAACGTGAATAACCTAACATTCCAAGTTCTTCTATACTTTGGTTCAAAGTATCTTGAAATATATGACAAAAGATATCTTTCGAATTACGGAATACAGCTAAGTATTCTATTTATTAAATAATATTAATTAATACGAAATAAATACTTTTGATTTCGAATAAAAACTCTTCGTTTGCCTCATCATCATAAAAAATATTTTTCATATGATTCCATTTAAATATTTAAAGTTTTTTCTTGATGTTGATAAACAGATATGAAATTTTCCATTCAGAATATGCAATACCTGAACTGATGGAACATGATTCTGAATTATTTTCAAAATGATGTGTATTTGTGGATGCTATATTATAGCTATAGATAATTTTTTTTAAATACCGAAAAAAGAAAAATTTTGTTCATATATTCAGCACAAATATTCACACACTTTAGAACATGCAATTAATTCTTATTTTAAATTTAAAATTAAAGCAGATTTTTTTTTTTTAACTGAAAGGTATTTTTAGAATTCCAGTAGCTATAATTAAAAAAAAAATGTATCTGGTTAATAATTGAAGATTGTGCAGCAATCGGATAAAGTGACTGCACTTATATGTGTCTTTGCATTTAAAGTATAATATTAAATAAACACATACACACGAATATTATTAACAAAACAATCAAATTACTAGAAAAACGATTTCCTTCGCCGTTTACTTTTCATCAAAGCGAGTCAAAAGGAGAATTCCAAAGAAAATTACACTGGAAAAGGAATCCTTGAAGGTCAAACAGATATACTACATCTACGAGCCCACCATTCCATTTAACGGATTCCAGATTCAAAATCGAAAAGAACAAAAAAGAAAAGGGAAGAAAGTCATAAGTGTGTGCAAAAGGAAAATAAAAATCCTCCTTCCATTCGATTTTGGAACTCTTCAAAACTGCTATGTTTATGATTCGCCGGAATTTGAACAGCTGGCTTCAGCTTAAATGTCGGCAACAATCCAGCAAAGATCGATAAACTCTTTACTGAGTTCGGTTAGTAATAAAAAGAAAAGAAAAAACACTTTTCAATGCCAAGGTGACATCATTTATTAGAGATGCAATCCGGGACAATTGTAGACTTTTTTAAGCATTTTTTTTTTCACGATTTCGGATCACATAACAAATGAAATGTAAAATTCGATCAGTAGAGTTTATTTGTTATTGGATTATAGGTTCAAAATTCCGCACGGTATGTTTCGAAAATATGTTTTTTTTTTTATCGAAACAAATATTGTAGGATGCCTCGAAAAACGATCTTAATTGGTTCTTACAATCTAATTGTATCTCAAAGCTCTATTTTTATTTGATCTTGTAGTGCCGTATTTTGAGACCATAAGACGTACATTTTTACACAGAAAAATCGACTTAAAATTATAGTGAGTCTTATTCCAAAAGTAACATTAAAAATGTTAAGTGAAGATTTTTTTTTTTATCGAAACTATTATACCTAAACCTGAGGTCTTCAACCTGAGTTCCGCGGAACCCTAGGGTTCTCTGGAACTTTGACAAGGGTTCCGCAAGAGATCACAATTGCTTTATCAAAGTGCCAAAATTTTAATAAAATTTTATTTTTTACAAAAGATCGAATTCTTACAGGCAGTTTGCTTGTATAAATAAATATTTTATGGATTAAATGAAATCTTAAATTTCATAAAAGTTACGTGCTTCAAATACATTAATCGAGACGCTTTGGTCACATATTAGATTCCATTATTTGGCTCAGGTGAAGAATCAACCACTTATTTCACTATTTTCAAGATATAAATTAAAATTACTCTCTTTCTTATTAGTGGCTAATTTAATTAATAAATTAATTAAATTAGCCACTCTTTTAAAATCGAAATTTTGGGCTGAAATATAATATTGAATGCTTATATAATTTGCATAATATTTTGGAAAACGGTAACGCTAATTCCAATGAAAATGTAAATATTAGTTTGGTCCAGCATTTATCAGATTTGTAAGAAATATTTCCTGTTCAAAAAGAAAATTATTTTGGATCCAAAATCCATCTCAAGACTGTGACACCTCCAAACTCCCAATAAAGGAAAACAACAAATTGATATATCGACCGACTCTTAATTGAAACTAAATTTTAGTCAAGTTGATATTCATTTTTGGATTGACTTTAGAAAAGAATTTCCTGAAATTGCCCAAAGAGCTGTGAAACATCTAATGTCATAACCTATGTATGTGAAAAAGCTTTCTCTTTGTAAGCCGCGACAAAAATAAAATACAGAAACAGATCGGATGCTGAAGATGACATTAGGTTGCAGATTTCAACAATTATTCCACACGTAAAAATACTTTGCAATAAGAAATACTTTGCACAGTCAAGTCATTAAATTTTGTTGTATTATTTTTTTTATAATTTAAAATATAGTTGCTTTTGTTTATTTTTCATAGAATATATTTTAGGCAAACCGAAAAAAAAAACACCCATTAAATACCTTAGTATTCATTATCTTATTAAGACGTTTCTATTGTAATAAAATAAAGATGCGATAATAATTTTTTAAATATGAGTAGGATAAAGCTTTGTGTGTGTGTGTGTTTTCCTATTTTTTCTTCTCTTTGTTTCTTCAAGAAAAAGGTAAGTTCAAAGGGTTCCCCAAACTTTAAAAGATTGAATACCCCTGACCTAGACAAACGAACTCAATTCGTCCTTAAAATTTAATTACATTTCAAAGCTTCGCTTTTCATTTTGTCTTGTAGGAAATTAAATCAAATAGAAAAGTCCACTTAAAATTAGACCTTCTGTCCGAAAGTAATATTAAATAAATATTTTTAACTCTATTATTAACTAAATGAACTATTCCTGTATTTATGTCTCATGTAAATTTTTAAAAATACCTTTTAAAATTGATAAAATGCATACTGATGCGTAACTGATTGCTTTACTAAACCATATTCCCTATAATTGTACAAATATAGCATATTTTCTACCGGCACTTAAATATAGTTTCCATCGCCCGGGAACAATTGAAGAGTTTGCGTCCCCTCCTGTTTGCCAAAATGCAATGCGAAGAAGAAAGAATATTTTGCAACATAAACTTGGTGCCCTCTGGAGGCTGGGGCAGATGTTCCGCTCTTGCCCTTGCTATGCCACTGGATTTCTAATTTTTTGAACTTTCCCTTTTATTGTATTAAGTTTTCGTTTGTATAACGCTGCATTTCTTAGAAACATAACAGCCTCGTTAAAGGGGGGGGGATTGCCAGTAATTCCATATCATACATACCCTTGGTCGCAAAGTGATGATTTCATGGTCATAACATTTTTGTTCGTTACCTGATTTTCATAACTCTTGTTGTTCCTGAAAGTTATTTGTATCAGTTATGCAATAAACTATTCACTTTTTGACAAAATCTCTATCCTTTTCTTCCGATTATCACCAAAGAGAGACTAGTCGAGCTAACCCGACAGTGAAGAATTCCGGTGATTGTTTTCTATACCATGCTTCAAAATTGTAGCTTTCACCTCGTCGTCAGAATGACAGTGATCTCTCTAGAGTTGCTCTTTCATCTTTGGGTCCTTGTTGCTCCAAGTTCATTTCCCGGTGGGTCGCCATCTTCTCTTCTGCTCCTGAGCACAAAGAAAACAGATGCATTACATAAAGAACAGTTGTAACTTCCACGTACAAAAAAAATTGTGCAAATCAAGCGACAAATAAAAAAAAAGTTATTGCCCAGGAGGAGCTTTGTTTTTCAATCAAGCCTTGAGAAATGATGCAATTGCTTTGAGGTTTCTATTTTTCCGTTAGCGTGGTATGGCAGTTTGGAGAGGAGGGCTCCCACTTTGATGTCGTCCACTTTACTTTAACGGGGTATAAAATAACGAGTCTGTCGCAATGCGTGTTCGTGATTGTCTCAATCTATTGAAAACTCTTGTTACAGCATCGTGTCTGGATTTCGAATTCCACTAGCTGTGAATTAAAGAGTGTAATCCGGTTTCTTCTCGCGAAGAGAAATGCGCCATTTGAGATTTTTAACGTAATAAAAATAATTTACGGTGACGATGTCGTTAATTATTTTAATGTGTACGAGTGGTGTCGCGAGAGGAAAGCTGACAGGGAAAAAAAATATTCAAAACTGTTGTTCTAGCCCGAAAAATCATGGCCTCTGTGTCTTTTAAGGTCGTAAATAATTCCTTGAGTGTTTGTTTCGGAGGAAGTAATCAATGCCGTGTGGTACTGAGAAACCATAAAAGAAAACTTACGGGGAATGATACAGATTAAAGGAGGAATGTAAACGAAGAAAGTGTGTTTCTTGTACGGCAATGTGCGGTCTCACATCCAATCCAATCTCACAAAGTAACTTTTGGACTCATTCGATCGGGACATAATCAATCACCCCTCTCACACGTGTGCATCTTTAGAATTTCCGTCGTTCACTTTTCTGAAGTCCTCTTTTACGGGAGAAGAAAGGTTTTCGATAGTCAGTGAGGTCCAGAGTGTCATCAAACAATAGGTCAAAAAGACGACTGGACACTTTTTTTCACACTTGTTTCCCCCCTTCGCTCCGAAAATGCATTGTGAAGGGAGATGGCTACGACGAAAAATAAAGTTCGATGCACGTGCATGAATTTGTAAATTTTTCAAAATTGTATAACTTTTTCCATTTTTAGGAAACTGAGAGCTCTTATTTTCCCGACATCCCTAGTTGATTGAATGATCGTTTATAAACAACACGAGGGCTATTGACGACGGACCTCGTAATTTTGAGCCTCGGTCAAGTGACGAGGACATCCCTTGCATGGACATAGTAAAAAGGCTTTTATTTATAGAAGGAAAAAAAGGAGTATCTAGATAGTGTATGAAGTGCGTTTAATTTGTCGAGACTAAAAAATTATCACGTTAGAGTGGTGAGGAAATGTGGAGAGTGGAAAACCAGATCAGGTATCACCTCGTCACTTAACCGTGATTCAAAATTATGAGATCCGTCGCAATGCTCTGGTTATATTTAGCTCCTGTATTCTAAAGGTCTCTGATTGGGTATACCTTTGAAGAACTCAATATTATTGTATATATGTATATTGTAAAAAATATTTATTTGTTGCTGTTAAAACATAGTATAAATTGTAAATTTGTAATGTGTGTTGAGGTAAATTTGTATTAATTGAAATAGCGTTCATTATTTTGTAAAAAAAAAAAGATTCTTGATGAATCAATAAACGCTGAGAGTGCGGGAGTGGTCGTATCCAGGCCCCCCTGTCTGCATCTCTAAACCCTTTTGGAACACCTCGACCTCCTTAAGCTTTTCGCCAATAGCTCCTGTGTTGCTTCTCAGTGCGACGTTAATAAGTGAGTGAGTGAATGTGAAGGCTTTTGGCGCAAGAGCCAGATATGACTATGCTGCGCCAAACAAGATTTAACTGTGGTTTTGTCGCGAACAAATGGGGGGAAAAACACTGTTTGACAAGAAGGTGGGTCGAAAATAGAGAAAGATCGCTAGGGAAACCTGGGGGTGCGTCACCCGTATTTATCAAAGATAGTAAACTCCATGGGAAAGAAAAAGAACATCAGGGTGCACGACTTCGACTTTAAGAAATGTCAATCAATCATTCCAAAGTTTGACTAGCGAAGCATCTTCTGTTTTTCAATTCCGATTCAATGGCGATAGTTAACGAGTCGTTATGGTCACAACTTTCATGACCGGGGATGTTTCATTCGAGCCTCGTGTTGAAGTCCTGATTTCCCAGAAGATCCGTGGGCGTAAAACAACGAAACTGTTGCTGATAAATGCAACTGGGCGTCTCAAAGTTTCTTCAATGGTGTGGTGTGAAATTTAGAAGAGGGTGGTATCGGGCCTTTTTGTCATTTCACCATGATTCAAAATTACAAGGCTCGTCACGAATGCCTTCGTGTCGGTTTTTTTTCCTATGGTTTTTTTTTAAACCTATTTATTTGCTATTATTCTAGATTACTGCGAAGTTTAATATCAGATGAAGGTTGAGTTAAAAAGTGACGTCAGGGACTTACCTTCTTTTGGTAAGTCTTCTTTTCTTACTTTCTTTCTCATGGGGTTTAATGTCTTTGCTAAACACATGCGGCACGTCCTCGGGATACCTTAGCAACTTTTTTCCCCTACCCTTATCACATCAATTTTTGAATTAACTTTTTTCAAACGTTCGATCACCTTATTTGATTAGTGCAGCATAGCCAGATCTGTGCCGCAATGAAGATTTCCCATCACTCACGCTCGCTTCTTGTCAACCAATTTTTATTTTTTCCCATTTTCTAACGTCAGATCAGGGGTCTCCAAACACGGCCCGAGGGCCGCTCCGAGCCTGCCAACGTGACAGATTTGTCCGGCCCGCGGAGACTAGCATACTTGAAGAAAACTCTTCAGAGAAATATTTATTTTTTTTTATAGCAATAAATTTAGTTTCGCACAGTAATCTATTTTTATGTTGAATAATTATTAAGACATCTACTTGATATGGTCATAGTACTACTCGAACAATCTTATGTAGGTTACTATATACTAACTAAATATGTGAATGAATCCAACTACATTTTTGCCATTTTAAATGAAAAAAACTTAACAAGTCATATGACATATGAAATACTAATGACGATTTATGTAATTTGAGATTTTCCACTGACAATAAAGTTTGTAGTTGTGGGTTAATTTGTACCAATTATTAAAAGAGATTTAAGATGCTCATCATTAATTTAGATCTGTAAACACTTTTTAATAGTTCATTTTTGGAAAGGTCTTTCTCACAAAATAAGTAGTACCACAAAACAGAAAACAACCACGAGCAATTATGCAAATTATCAATTGTGTCAGTGGATATTAACTTATAAACAACAGATAAGTTTTGATATTTTGTTCTTAATTATATCACTGCACTGTAGATCAATCATTTCATTTGAAGTTCGAGGGCTAGGTTTTTTTCAATAGCTCGCTATCAAAGATTACTGAAAATCTAATTGCAAATGGCACTCAAAGTCCGAGAAACAGTATCAAAATTTATTTTCAAAGACTCAAAGCTCTCGATTGCAAAATCGATAGGAACCTGGTCCAGTGCAATGTGGCTGATATCTTCACATGTTTTTAAAATGTCGAGAAACATTTACTTCAGAGTGTGATTGAAACAGTATCAATTTCTTCACTGGGAGATGATTTGATATTAGTGCGCTAAATCAGGAGATGCTGCGTTTTCTCCTGCACCACTCACAGTTCGTTCACAAATGGTTTTCAACACATAGAATCTACTTCCACAGCCATCGAGTTTTGCAATTCAGTAAGGGCGATGCTTTTCATTCAAAAATTTCGATCACTGCTCGAAGTTCAAAGGCTGAAGCTGACTTTCCACAACTAGCCAAGAACGTACGGCAGATATAAGAAGTCGACATTTTCTCCAATCTCTTCAATAAATTGCACGAATGTATCGGTGATTCTACCAGTCGGATAAAATTAACAGTTGATATGACTGGTTTCAGAACTTGCATTGACATGATCCAACATTTTCGCACAGAGACTGTTACGAATGATAAATGTAAGACTATATTGTTTTGAACGTCATTTTTTCTAAACTTTCACACAAGAGCGACCTCTTTCTTCCCCACTCCATGTTTTGCTATCCATCAGTTGAATACATTTCAAGTTTTTCCATCGAAGTTCTTGTTGACATGGCCATTAACCTCTCTTTAAAATATCTCATAGTTGTGCCAAGAATATACATATCAAGAGTTCTTCATACACTTCATAGCTTTTATGCTCATTCCTCATGTAAATCAACACCTGAGCAGTATCTGACTCATGGCAAGTTGACTCATCCAAGCTTAAAGAAACCACTCAATGTCCATTTTTTGAACACTGTTGAGGGATACATTTTCAAGTGTCTTCTACCCTTCGAGCCACAGTGTTTGCTGACATACGTGACAGTTTTTAATAAATCACGGGCACATTTCTTCGGCTACTGATTATGATCATGTATTTGACCATTTTATCGAATGTTTTCCACGTTTTGAAAGTAAGTTCAAGAAGCCACAGGAAAGCTGGCATAAGGTTGCAGCCTCTTGTTCAGTTTGAAGTTTGTAAATAAAGATTGCTGCGGTTTCAACTCCGAGCTTCATAGCTTCGAATTGTCCTGCATTTCCTGTATATTTTGAATGAATTTTGAAATGTCTGTTTTCATAATGACGTTTATGTTATATTTTTGAGAATGGCTACGAACTTTTCATTGCAAATCAAAATAGCGCCTTGTTACTGACTCACTTCGATACTGAATGTTCCACTGACTTTTAGATTTCTGCTGTCACCATCAATTTTACTCCTTTCCATTCTACTAAATCACACACAAAAGCAAAATTCAACATCAAAATGTGTTACAAAGAAGCTTAAACTTAAACAAACCACAACACGCGTTTTAAGGAGGTACACTATTTTATTCCACAGCAGTGCATGGAAAACTGACTCTGGTGGTTTGCGCCACTAGCTTCTTATATTTCCACTTACTGCCATCTAGAAGGGAGTGGAAGAGCACAGAACTTTCTCGAACCACCGAGATTATTCTGTAAAGTAAGGCCATCTAGTAGGATAAGCAAGGTACCACCTATTTCCGTTGTGTCCACCAGATGTCCTGGTCACGTTACTCCTGGCTATCAGCTCGTATGCTCTACGAGCTAATCTAGAAATTACAGATAATGACAGGAAAATTACTAATATGACGGTGTTGCTCGTTTTTGACTTTAGTCCGATTTGGTAGCCTTTTAAACTGGCGCATTTTTTCGACTTTTTTTTCATAAAATAATACTATTCGTATTGAGTACTGTTACTGTAGAACCAAGTAGCGATTATTGAAGAAAAAAGTCAATGATTACTTAGTGTATTTCATTTTTTGTAATCACGATCTGAGGGATACGATGGGGTACCTACATTATAATCGGACTCCATACGATACGGAAAATACATCAGCTTCCTAGTCAAGAGTCATCTGCAGAAATTAAATGAGTATCATCTCCGTCGTAGAGTGACATAAAATTAAAGTGTTCGCCGTCGCTAGAGGAATCTGGAGTAATCATATTTTACACCTAGTACGATCAATTTTTTTACCACCAAACAATGAATGAGTAACAGGGCCTTGGCCCTTGAATTTACTGATAATCAATAAGGTCTCAAGGCTGGAAGTTTGAGACCCTGGTCTAGATCAGTACTAGCAATCTGTATTCTTCACCACCACACTGGATTAGAGTCTTATTTTTTAATTTAGTTTGATAACATTTTCTACATCAAAATGATACGATGAGGAGTTAGTGAGTGAATGAATGTAAAGGTATATTGGCGAGCCAGATGTGACTATGCTGCGCCATACAAGATTTAACTGTGGACTAGACGTGAAAAAAATTGAAAAAGAAAAATGGTTAAAGGAGGACACGTAAGAAGGGATCGCTAGATACCCGGTGTGTGCATCACCAGTGTTTACAAGACAGTAAATCCATAAGAAAAGATCACTAAGGTCCTCAGGTCAGATGCCCGTACTTATCCCAAAGAAGCAAATCTTGTCTCTGGGGTCCCTAATAACTCTTCCCAGGGGCAGGGTTCCCGGCTATACCCCCAGACGTTTGCTACACATTTTAGTCGCCTCTTACGACATGCATAAGCTACAGTGGGACTATTCTGTCATACCCGGTCACCCCACGTAATGATACGATGAGGATGTATGAAGAGTAGGAGTTTAAATGTCAATTTTTGTAACGTATGACTGTAGCTAAAAAATGTGAGTGTTTTCGCAGCGTGAAATTTATTCTAATATCGGTCTAAATTAACAGCTGAGAACAAAAACTATCCCAGCTCAGTTAAAATAATTAAATGCGTGCTAAACGCTGAAGGCGGCCGCTGTAGCCGAGAGGGCATGTTCGCTGCTTTCGTCCGTTCCATGGAATCGTAAGTTCGAATCTTGATTTAACGGAAGACCCGCCGGGTACCTGGGCTGATAAGCGTTGAGTCTATCGAGGTGCAAGACTCAACGCTTATCAGCCCAGGGTGCTCGTTGTGGAGATGTGGAAGTTTGGAAAGGAGAGGATGGGGGCTACCTTATCCTTGAGTTTTCTTATCTTTCATTTGAAAGGGTGATAATTCCCCACAAAATTGTTGACATCTATCCATTTGGCAAAGATTTCCATTGATGAAGTAAGGACTTCTCTCTCCTCCTCAGAGTCTGAACACAGTGCATCTACCTTATACTTGTGTTCCTCTTTCTCAATTTCCTGCAACTCTTCCCTGTGTTTCTTCACTTCACCATCATTCATATCCATAGAACTACCCAGAGATAACAATATTTTCCACTATAAAAACAACCTCTAAAACAAAATTCAGTAAGCGGGGGGACGTAAGCGCACGTTAGACGCACGCGAGTAGTACTCCAAGCAAAACCTTTGGCGTTGAAACTGGGTCTGATTATTTATTAACGTCGCATTGAGAAGCAACACGAGGACTATTGACGAAGGATCTCATAATTTTGAGCCCGGATTAAATGACTTGGACAACACCTGAGCTGGCCCCTCTCTCTCTCCAAACGTCCCCACCTCACCAACGGGGTGACATAGGGACTTGACAGATTTAATGCTCTGTAGCTGTACAACACAGAGGATCTTTGCAATAGAGGGCCAAAGCACGAATTGACGAAAACAACGCTGGTCGCAAGTCGTTGACAATGACCGCTAGGCTACCGCGGCGCTCAAACTGGACGTATATCAAGTGGGACTGATTCAAAAGGGGACGTATATCGAGGAACTATTTTTGGCAGGTAGTTCAAAAAGTACCTTTGAGTGGGCAGTAGCAAATCGACGAGTGGGGGGGGGAGGGTATGAAGTTGTAACCCTTCTCCCACCACAAAGATTGCTGTTTACTGAAATTTTAAAACTGAAACTTTTTATTCTGATAAAAAAAATTGATTTTCAAAACCCCGTACATCACATTAAACATTTTTTCACCTTGAAAATAAACAATGAAACTTGTAATTAATTTTGAGATGTGAGTTAAGGTGCCCCCTTCCCCCACGAAAAAATCTCTCGCTATGCCACTGAGAATAGGAGATGGAAATGGAATATAACTGTGGTATTATCGAGTGATCGCTTTTGCTTTTTTTGAGATGTCCGCAAGTATGATGCTTTTGAATCCCTCCCAAAAATAATCGCCATCATTTTCCAGGCCATGTTCGCAATTCAGCGGAAGCAACTCATTGTTTTCATTATTGCTTGTCTTACTGTGCATGATGATGAACATTGTCTCCGCGACGATAACTCTCGGCTTACGATATCTTAGCCTATGAACCAATGTCAAATTTGCTCAATTTCAACATTGTCATCTGTCGTCAAACACATATATTTTGTGAACCATCCTCGTGTATAGTGATATAATCGTGGTTCATACTTTACTGTAAGATATTTCTTTTCGAATAAATATCCAAAACGATAATTACAAACGAGATATATAATTCAATAATCTTCCTGAGAACATAGGTTCTCATATTTGAATAATTATGAATGATTCTAATTGCAGGCGATTTTAATATATATATATATCATATATATTATCCCATATATAATATTATCATATTATAATATGATATATTTAATTAGGCATTGCATATATATATATATACTATCCAAAGAAGAAGAAATTTCTCTTTATTTCCTAATAGGTTTATGCTTTGAATAAATTGATTGACGCGTCCTGGGATACCCTAGCAATCCTTCTCTGTCTGACCTCTTGCGCATTAAATTTTACCCATCACTTCTTTGCCTGGAATTATAATGAAAGCCAGAATAAATGTAAAAAAATTATCTTTGTTTGAGATGAAATTTATTTGATAGGAAAATTTTATTTCTTACATTTAGCTTTCTTGTTTGGTTTATAACGTTGCATTAGGAGCAAGGCAAGGGCTTGGACAAAGACCTCAGGTCAAGCGACGGGACATGATACCTGTGCTGGCACTTCCCTCTCTAGCTTCTACACCACGGCTGTAGGAGGGACTTTGAGCCTCGAGATTTAACGTCATCATGGACTTTACTAAGTAACACCAAGGCTCGAACCTACGACTTGGCGAAAACCTCCAATCACACGAGTCCGCTGCCTCTCATTATGCCTATCAGATGTACCTTGTATCCTGCATCTCCCTAACCGTAATTATATGTTTTTTGTTGCCACAGCATAAATATTGTATTTAATGATGTTTTAAAACAATCGAGCAAACAGAATCATTTTTATTGATTAGTTTGTTTTCATAACGAATTGTTATTCGTAAAGCTTGGCAATGGGGACAATTTCAGACATATACATGAATTTCGGTTAGCCGCAACAGTGAGAGCATTTCATTTGGTGGAGGTTTCTGTCTGTCTGATTTCACCTCCCACTCCATAACTCTTTCTTAACGCCGAAAGGCTCCTGAAATTTGAAAACATGTTCGGCATAACTGGTGCGTCATTTCCCATGTTGATTGGTAGTTTATTCACATTACTCTGAGAAGCAACACAAACCATTGGAGACAGACCTCTGTTTACCTCGGTCAAGTGGCGAAACGACATCTGAGCCGATACCTAATATAAAGCTTCCACACCGTGCCATGGAAGGATTAGAGTCACAGCACTGTGTTCTCTTCACAGGTGGGTTTTTTAATGACATCAGGTCTCGAAACCATGACTCCAGAAACAACACAGACCACAACTCATGGCCATTTCCATGTCAATTACGAACCACATTTTAAACCTGTGTGTATGGTGTCTTCGTGTGTTGTGTAATTTAATCTGCTGAGGAGAAACTGAGAGGCTCTTGGTGATAGACGTCCATAGTACAGGTCATGGGGTCAAAGTAACAACATCAGATCTGGTCTTTGTTTGGAATCAAGAAGAGATAACAGTCTTTGTTGCTCTATATGCATAAAAAGGTGGCCGCGTGTAGCTAAGTAGGTCATGGTACGAGTTCGTGACCGGCTTTTCTTAGCAGTCTTGAGGTTCGATGCCTGACTGCATAAAGACCCGCCGTGTAGCTGGGCTGATTTTATAGCGGTGGCAAAGGTCTTCCCGTTGGCGTGGTGATGGAAGTTAGGAGAGGGGAGTGCTAGCTCAGGTGTGTCCTCGTCACGCCGTGTTAAAGAACGAATGATGCCAGCTAACCTCGTGTGCCACTGGTACGACAGTTGAAATAAATAACTAAACTAAAAATCCCAAAAAAACCAATTAATTAGAACCTTGGAACTTCAGACAGAATTTCACACAGGTCCATATATTTTAAATATAACCCAAAATTGATATAATTAAAAGATGTGTAAGATTAATGGCAAGACATACTGATTTTTGTTGTTGTTTTTGAAAAAAATTTAATAAATTTCCGAGACATGTATTTTGAATAAAAAAAAATGCTCTCTGTGTCCCCTTCACTTTTCGTGTGTAAATAATCGCGACTGAGCTAGGTGATTTCCATTGTACATTTCTGAATGAAATGTCAAATTATTCACGAAATCTGATTATTAAAATCAACAGGAATTTCATTCACACTATATTTAAATACTAAAGGTTTATATATCAATTCAACAATAACAAAAAAAGTTCCATTAATTTTTTGTAAATATTAGAGGTTACAATGGCGAGAATCAGCAATCGGAACTCATCTAGCTGATTGATGAACAAATTTGGCGGAATTGCCTCGTCTTCTAAGGACACATTTGGCGCATCAAATCTTTCCGCTATTCCAGCAACCTTGAGAGTGAAAAGCCTTTGTGGATCATCACGTGGATGTACAAAATCGCATTTGTCAAGGCATTTGTGGGTATGATCAGTGCTTACTATTGAACAATAGATGAATTGAGAGAAACTAATTCCTCACGTGTTTTGACTAGGTTGAGGTAAGAGTCAAATGCAAACCGAAGAATGGTCAGAAGTCCAGCCATTTTGTTTCAGGAGAGTGAAGTTACAAGTAAAATTTTTTATGAAAGTTTAAGAATAAAATAATGATTAATGAAATCGTGATTTCAATTCCAACAGTTATATATACAGAAAAATTTTTTTGGTTTTTTTCTTCTTTTTTAATAAATTTTTCAATGAAAATACATCTTAGTCATATTAAATTAGGAGTGAATCGTAAAAAAAATTATATGAATAGTAACTTCAGCTGAAAACTTTGCTTTTTTAATTGTGAAAATAATCGAATGCAATGTGAAAAATAATTTTTAATTATGCGTGTTTGTTAATTTAGGAATTCAATAATAAATTCTGTGTAAAGAATGACGAAAAACATTCCACATTTCATAAAACAATTAATAAACAGCTCATTTTTTTTATTATTTTAAATTATTGTAATTTATTAAAAAATTTTTCTTGTTATTGAAAAAAATACAATATAATATCTTTTAAATTGAACTTATGTTAAGGTGGAACTTCTCATAATTTGGAGTAATATTGATTACATTATGTAATTTTAACAGAATGCTTAATTCTCAATATTTTTTGTGTTTCTCAGTTAAATGCATTGAAAAGTAAAAGGAACGGAAATGACATTTACATAAAATTTAAAATTTTGTAATTAAATTAATTCACACGCATTTATACCTTAAAATAGTTTTCAGCTAGGATTAATAAAAATGTGATAAGGTTAGATTCGAAATTGCAAAATCGAACATCTTTAGCTACCAAATCAATTGCTCTAATAATTTTAAAATTTGATTTGATGTTTTCAATAATATTAAAATTATGCATTTCAGTACGTCAAAATAAGTTAAGAACGTCATACGTATGATACCAAAGTTTAAATAAACTGAAATTATGCAATGAAATGGCTATTAGCCTATCTACTTTTAAGAAATATATTTTCATAAATCCATCTTGAACGTTTTTCTTAAATGAATGAAGAATAGAAAAATGAAATAGAGTTTGATATTCTCATTTTAATATGTACTAATTTTATTTTTATTTCTTTTCTTGAGTTCTCAAAAAGAAATGCATTATTCAAGAGTAGTGTAGCATAGTAAAGCGCGCTGAAGCCGCAGGCTCACAGAATCATTTACTATCACGAAAATACCTTTTTTCAGATACCTTATGTTTTATTTTCACTGGAAGAACACTCTAAAAGTACAAAAACATTGCCAATGTTAACGACAAAAGAATAAAATGAACAATTCTGCCATAAAAATCAATAAATTAAACAATATACTGGATCTAAATATATCTTAGCAATGTAAATATACCTTAAAACAAATTAAATGTAATTGTTATAATCATTGTATTATAATCTTTTGAACCCTAACACCATGTATCCTTCACATGTTTGCATGCTTATAATTAGTTATAATTATAAGCGTATTTATAAATAAACGTCAAACTCATTTCCTTTGGGCCCAATTTCTAATTTATAAAGTCGAAGCTGAGTTGCACTTACATGAGTTAAAGTTGCAGAAGATTTACATATTTTGAATTTATCACATGGTATTAGGAACATTATTCCTTATGTTCTACCAGTTCGCGATGAATGTTGCGTTTCTCTATCAATATTTAAATATAATTAGGGAATTTTAAAATTAAATTCCGTATTTTTTATTATATTTTTAATACTTTTATTATAGCGACGTTTATAATGGACGCTGTTATGGCGGTTGTCAGTAACGCTTAATGTATCTTATTAATTCTGGTACGCCAATAGCATTACTACATTATCAAACAGGAATGAACAAATAACATGTCTCAACATACATTCTCCATTCCCACTTTTCTCTGAAATACTGATGTTCGTCAGCCATTTTCGTTCACTTTTTACCATCAAGTAGTTTTCGGTAAAATGTACACAGCATACAAGGACTTAAAGAGATGAATAATCGTTAAAAATATGAAGTTGGAATCTATATATTTTTTCAACCGCAAACTTTTCTAGTAAAGCGCAAAAAATAAAATTTGTTTTTCTCATTCTGTGAAATATTTGTCTTAAACACCAAACAAAGGCGGTAAATGATTGTTAACGTCGCACCTGAACAACAGCAGGGGTTATTGGCGACGGACCTCTTAATTTTAAGCCTCGGTCAAGTGACGAAAGTTACAAAATTAGCGTACACAAACTTCTATTATGGTGTGAGGAAATCATTTTTATTTTATGTTGTATATTATACATATCATTGACTATTGAATTACAATCAGATATTGATAAAGGAAACCAAATTATCATAACCCCGTGTAATGAGGTTGCGTTAAATCTGAGTCCAGGTCCCAAGTCTTTGAAGCGAGGTGTGGAAGCTTGGAGAGGAAACTCGAATTATTCCGTGCGCCACTTGACGCCAGTACGAGGCCCATCGACAATAGCTCCCAAATTGATTTTCAGTGCTTTATATTGATAACAATTACATCGCACATCAATAGTAGATGGGTGTTAAGCGGTAAAGAACTTTAATCGAAAGTTGAATTAAAAATATTTTCTCTCATATATTTAAATCTGGATATCAATTTATATTAAAGTTAACTCTCAATTTCATTTGGTCATTCGAGGCAATTGAAAGTAATGCTTCCATGGCCGTAACTGTTTTGCTTGTTACCCAATTTTCCCCAATTCTTAATATACCTGAAAGTTGTGTTTCCTCTGTGCAGGCATTATTCATTTTAATCAGTTTCCATTCCTTTCCATTTTCTGCACCACGGAACTTGTTAGGTGTTAAATCCATCGGGAGAAAAATTCGGTGTTTGCTATCGACATCATCATGCTTTAATGCTGCCTTTTTCTTCGTTGTTTTTTGTGAAGAGTTTGTCTTTTTTTTTTTTAAGCTGGATCATCTTTAGGAAGGAAACGTCACCTTGGGAGAGGTGCGATGACACCTGTTTCAATATATCCTTTGGGGATCGCTAGCTTCTTCATTTCTCCTTTACATTAACGATACCTGAACAAAGAAAGAAATGCACACATAGAGGACTGCGCCTTCAAAAAGCAAAAAGAATGGTGTAAAACTCAGGTCTATAGCAACTACATATTGCAGTATATCTTTTAAACTGTATGGATTACCTTCTATCAGCTCATTTTGAGAACCGCAGTGTTATATATTTTAGATATGTACTTTAAATAACAGATGCACGATTAATCAGACATCTGAAAGCTTAAATAGACTCCACTGCATTCATTAACTTTAGTGATAGGCACAAAAAGGCATTTTCTCATCATAACGTCAGTTCCTAGGCTCGCCGTCTACCTCATTTTGATTTGCGTGGAATAGTTCATAATCCAGTAGATTCGATCTTTAATTCACATCTACTATTTGATCTATTGAATGTAATAAAGTGCATCTGAAAGAACAAAAAATAATGATCGTTAAGGATATTTTTCTCCTCCGATTCTTTTAAAATATTTTTACTCGATTTTAATGAGTTCGTTTGTGAGTTTTCGGTCATTAATTTTTAAATAGGGGCGAAATTCCGCAGAAGAACATATTATGTCTTAAATGCACTCTACTATTCATTCAAAATGATCAAATGGTAAAATGAATTAAAAGTCGAAATTCCATAGTCAACCACAAGCACGAAATCAAATGCGGGTAATCAGAACCATGGAAGAATGGTTTATAGGCAACATAGGTCGTCGTGCTCGCGGATAACGTCTTTTTCGTCGAGTCATGGGTTCAGCCATTTTGAGTTCGTGAGCTTAATTGTTAATCCTAGGTAATTTCTACTCAAATCTAGACAACTGTATTTATTTGAATTCAGTCAATCGCATCCATATGAACTTGACCAAGATTCAAAATTACGAGGCCCGTCGCCAATAGCATCAGCTAAATCATCCATATGAACGAAAAATAATGATGATTTCTACAAAGTGACATTTTACATTTGATTCTCGAAGATATTTTGTCTATTTTAAATATTCCTTTGTCGGTCGTCAGATCTTTAAGAAACTGTTTTAAAAATTGAAAGGAAAAGATAATTTCTCAGTGAAACCTCTCATTATTTTTTTGCTTTTTTTGGAAACATTTTACTGTATTCATATAAGTACAATAGTCTAGCTTTGAGGAAGAAAATATATTAATTCCATAAGATTAAAATATAGCGTTCACCAATTCAAAGTGGCTGATAGAAGAGAGCAGTGGAGAACCAGGTGAATTATATCCGAGTAAAATACAATAGTCTAAAGTCGAGAAGAATAAATGAAAATTCATAAAATTCACATGACATTCAAACCAATGGGCATTCAAAAGGACTAGAGTGCTGAGGAAACAGGTGAGTCATATATATATAAAGCACTACAGTCTGAGTTGCATTCTATAGAATTAACAAGATATTCAATAATTCAAAATAGATGGTAGATGGAAGCGATAAGGACGCAGGTGCGTTCAAATCCTACTAGCTATCAATCATTTGGATACAGACTACTATCTACCTGAAAATGTGCTTTACAAAGGACCAAAAGCAAACCATATGCTTAACCAAGTTTGTGTTAGTCCCCGATTAACAGAACCTTAAATGTATTTCTTTTTTTTTTTTTTTTTTTTTTGCTTTGCTGTTAAAAAATAAAGGGCACTTCATTCATTCCATAGATGTATTATTTGAGATCTTGATAAACAGAAGGCTCGAAAATTGAATTTAAACAATGTAAATGAATATGTCATACCATAGAGGAAAATATGTCTATTTTCAGGCCCGTTCTTGAGGGGGGTCGAGCGCTCGCGCGTAGGTTTTTTGAACAGACCTAAATAATTTTAAAATACATAAAACATATTATGTGTACAAAGAATTATTTATTGATATTAAGCAAAATAAACAAGGGGATTTGCAACACAACATAATAATAATAAAAAATATTTTTTTAAAAAGTTCTATGCAAAGTTTTGCAAATAACAGAATCAGCCACCCATGGTGCACTTTCTTTTAAAATAATTATTATTAAATAACTCAATTAAGTATCAGAATTAAAGTAAACGACGAAATATCGAGAAACGAATAATAGTAAACTTTTCCGATATCATCAATTTAATAATTTATCGTTTCCTTTCAGGAAACGATAAATTATTACGTAGAATATTATATCAGTTGCATGTAATTAAAATTAAAGCAAACAATAAATTATTAAATTGAATATATATAAGCTAAATGTAATTAAAACTGAAACAAACGATAAAAAATTGAAGTGATCTGGTACGACAAAACGCCCCACTTAAAACAATAGCCCCGTAGATGGCTAATAATAATAAACAATAAAAACGCCTCTTCGATGGTGCGACAACCACGGATGGGCCCTAGCCCCCTCGAAATGTTTTTCATTCAGGTTGGTTGATTTTATTGACATCACTGTAGAAGCAATACGAGAGATGTTGTTGGGTGATAAGGACGACACCTGAGTTCGCACCTCAATCTCCGAACTTCTACACCATGTCTACGGGAAGACTTTGACACACGATAGATTTTACATGCATCATTATTATTTATGGATATAAATCTGATTTTTCTTTGCATAAATCGTTACGTTTGTGCAGATTTCTTCGTTAAAATCTGGTTTCCATTGCATTTTATTTATAAAAGTGAGGATTATTTAAACTTGGTGTACAATAGGCTTTTTTCCTTGTCATTTGACGCCCAAGTAAAAGAAGTGGCCGAGTAGCGGGCTGTTGCAGATTAAATTTCTAGGGGTCCAAAGTCCTCTCATATGCGTGGTGTGGAAGTTTGGGGAAGGAGGTGCCAGCTCAGGTGTCGTCCGCATCACTTGATCGAAGTTAGTGGCCAATAGCCTTCGTGTTTCTTCACAGTGCGTCGATAATAATGGAACAATCACATCACAATCAAGTTTTGCTTAAGGAAACTGATGTATGTTATAAAACCATATATTTATCACCATTTGGGCATGGACATTTATCTGTCGGAAAATGCACTATATTAGTGTTAAAACTAGTTAAAGCAAAAACTCTTGTTACGCAATCAGAGAAAGCTCGTCCAACTCACTGTCAATATAAAAAAAAAACATTAATTTATTTTTTTAAAAAAAAATAAAACGCTCCTCAAACTGACTCCCCCCCCCTAAAAATTAAATTAAGCTGATTTTTAAAAAACGATATTTTTTTTTTAATTTTAGTTAAATTGAATTAAATTGAATTTTTTTTCTTTAACTTTTTATTATGCCTAAAAGAAATGTAATATCAGATAGTTTAATGAATGATTTACTTTTTAACTCTTTCATGCTTTAAAACGATACAGAGTTGAGTGCTTGCCCTGCTGATATTCCCGTCCACCCCACTTGTTTTCGAAGAGTTCAAACTTGATGATCTAGTTCAGTAGGTGAATGAGCGAAAGGTGACCTTCAAAAACAGGGGAGGATTTGAAATACGAGGAAGAGAAGCTTCGGCATGTTTTAACAATAAGGGGTAAATTTTTCCTTTCGATTTTTCGAAAACTCGCATCGAAATGGCTGCGGTTCCTCCTGGTAACAATTTCTAGTGAACAGTTTTTAAAAACTCACTTCTGTCACTGCTTTGATTTAAAGGTAATGCCTTCACTGTTAAATATTTATTCATAAACCTTAATGTTAATTTATAAAATATTTGACGCATTAAGTTTACTTAATTGTTTCTAGTGCATAACTCTTCAAAAATTAGCAACTCTTCCGACTCAAAAACTATTCTGAAATCACTATGGAATATTTTTAAAAGGAGATTTTATTCTTTAATTTTGACTTTTAATTCATTAAATGCTCTGCAAGTAGCAACTATTAAATAACGAGACTGACATTGTATTAAAAGGGTTTTGAAATTTACGCATTCACGTAAAAAAAGGCATATTTTTGGAATATTCCTACATTTTAAAAATATTACGTCATAAACAGATGCATGTGTTACAGCGTCTCAACTTTCAATGAAAATTTGCCCCCTGGTAATGTGTTTGATAATTTAGACCAGGTTCTTTGAACAATACGCGAAGACAGCTTATACTTTCTTGTGTTTACTGTTGTCCATGATAGTAAATGCATATTGTCTGTATGCACGCTTGTAACATTGATAAACAGTCCGTGTTTGCTGTTTGCCAAAAGAAAATTGAGCTATTGGAGAGATTCTGAGAGAAAACCAAAATTGTTCAACATAATTATACACTTTCTTTGAAAGGAAGCATTATTTACTCTTTCTAAATACTCTTCAGTAAAATTAAAGGTAATCTAAAGTACTTTCGGGAGGATATTAATTATTATCAAATGAAATGTTTATTTACTTTTCTTTTAATTTTAAATTACTATTACTCCTTCAAGCTTACTTGTCTTTTAGCTTCAATCTCTTCTCAGCTAAATATTATCAGCGGAAGTAAAAAATATTCTTTTTTAGAATGCAATATGAGTGTTTTCGTAAAAATCGCTTTAATGAAATTTTATATAAAAAGGGATTTTTCTATATATTGAAGACCACAAAGAATATGACGATTATGTGGTTAGATGCACAATCCACAATGGAGAATAAAAAAGAAAATCACAGGCCAGAAAAATATTATTTTAAAAATTAAAATTTATATAAATTTAAAATATCCGAATTACTCTTTAGGCCTCTTTAAAAATATATAATCGAATGGAGCACGTTCAGTTTTTTTTCACAACTTTAATCACCATATCCAATGAAATTCCATTTGTACTTCATTTGTAAAAAAATTGTACGTCAACTTTGTTAAGAACTTATAAAATCATCCTCATTCTAATACTCGTCTGAACATAACTGTCCTGAATTTTACTAAAATACTGTCCAGACAAGTATTTTAGTAGAGTTAACCGATTATCATTTTGAAAAGAATTTCTTTAATTTTGTACTCTTCCCGGGTGTGAATGTGTCCGGGATACTCGGCGTTGTTTCCATCAAATCGTAGTTTCGAGTCCTAATACTTCTTTAGACGTTTTGTAGCTGGGCTGTTGCACGTTAAATCTGTCTTCACACCACACCAACAGGAGGCTCCAAGCACTCCTGTTGGTGTGGTGTGAAATTTCGAGGAGTGGTGCCACCTCACATGCGTCCCTCGTCGAGATTCAAAATGACGAGGTCCGTCGCCAATAACCCACGTGTTGCTTCTAGGTGTGACGTTATCATTTCTAGATATAGGTACAGAGACAGTTATTAAAGTTTTTTTTTTTACGAAGTGTTTCCTGTTTCTATTTTCAGGAATTTTAATTCTTATTTCTAAAGGTTGTCTCCGTCCAATGTTACAGAGCATTTCCCAAAACCAAAATTAGTAAAAAAAAATTTTTTTAGATAGAGAAGTTAATTGTTACGAGGGCACCTGAGTTTGCACCATCCTCTCCTAGCTTCCACGCCACGCTAACGGGAGAACTTGGGACTTCGACAAGATTCAACGTGGATCAGCCCCGGCTAGACGGCTGGGGTTATAACAAAAGGTGTTATGTTGATGAATAAAAAAAAAATTTTGCAAAAAAAATGTTGTTTTCAATGTTAGACTCGGGAGTTATTGATCGATGTGTTAAGAATGTAAAAAGCAAACAGCAATTATCACAAGGAAGTTAAAATGAGATATTTTAATAGCATTTTTAACGCTAGTTTTGTGTAAAGTTTACTAATATTGATTGATTCAGCGACAGTTGTAATAAAAAAAATTACATTCATTTAAACAAATTAAATTTGATTTTATATTATTAACGTCGTACATTTTGGAACAAAATAAGACAAATGATGAACTGTTAGAATCATTTCATATCTGTGAAGCCGTGTGTGTCACAGATAATCCACAATTCCACTTAGATACGAATAAATAAAGTTTAGTTGTTTCTAAGCATGTTTTCAAAAACATCATTCACAAACATACGTTCGTTTTTCTCTTTTCTCGCGTTTGGTCAACTCTTTCAATCGTCAAAATTTCGCACCGCAGTTTCTTGTGTAAAGACCAAAAAGAAAAAAGGAGCAAATTCCCAACCCTAAAATTCCGTAAATACCTCAGCTCAATTCTTCCTACCCTACGACTGAAGTAGATTTTTCCCTTCTCCACCCTTCAACAGCCAGCAAAAACAACTCATCAGATGCTGGTTATTGCTATTTTTACTATTATAATTCCCACTCCTCTACTGAAAAAATATTGAAACAATTTTAAAAATATTACAAATTAAGTGAAAAAAATTATCACAATTGATTCAACGGTTAAAATCAAGCTTATTTTCAGCATGATTTTTAAATTTACAATTTATTTAATTTTAAAAATAATTTTCTATGGCATTATTGAGTTTCCCGTAAATAGAGGGAAAGAGAAAAAAAGTTCAAAGGGGTTGGGGACCGCCCCAAGCTTCGGGGAGAAAGCTCCTAAAACCTCAATTTTTCAAATATATATACCTGTATGTAGGAATATAAAAAAAAAATACTGTGTATTCTGAGAGGATGACTACGTATAAATGTGTCGTGTTAATGTTTTAAAGATTGGCACTGAAGAGTTTTTTTGACACAGTGAATTTCAACAGCTTCTTGTGAGATTAACTTTTCGGAGTTGAAGTTGCAGATTAATAAGATTTTTTAAACATGTGTTTATCTGCGAAATGTAATAAGTTTTCTTTAGTCTAAAACATTTTGTATTCTAAATCATTCTATAAGACCAATTTAATTTTAATTAAAATAAATACTCATTATATATTTGTATTGACATTTTGTATGATGATTATTAGGGAGGAGAAGGGTTCAGGGAGATTTCCGCCCCGGGTCTCAATAGCTATATGTTTTCCATTGCTCAACACATTTGCTTTAATACTTAGAAAATCAATAATTTTATATTTTGAAGTCAAATAATCCCAATTTCTACAGACATTTATTTATTTTTTCTGCATTTATTGGAAGAGAAAAAAAATCGAAAGGAGTGTGTCCCGGATTTCATTTCCTCTTTCCCCCTCCCCCCCTCAAAATCGCAGAACTCAAAAATATACGAGAATTCTGCTATTTATTCTTTCAAATTTAAAAAAAAAATCGTTCGAAATATTACTTTCTGAGGCGATAGAAAAATGCGATAGGTGAATACACTTTTTTTTTCATCTTTTGATTTCGTGAATTACATCAAGTGTAACATATTTCAAAAAAAAAGAGCACTTATCAAACAGCAAGATTATCATTTTTTTTTATCGTAAAAATGCAAGAGGTTTGTCAAGAAGGTATTTATCACACTTTGATAAAAAAAAAATAATAAAATATCTATAAATAACAGGAATGAAAGTGGCCGCCCCCGGGTGGTGGCAAAACCTATTCAAAAACTTTTTTTTTGTGATTAAAAAAACCGAGATATATTGTATTGACTCGTAATTAATTCTCCTATAATTTTTTTTTTTTTTTAAAAAAAAAAAAAAAAAATCGGTTGGATTTAAAATGATTGAAAACGTACCTGGATCGCTTAAAAAATAAACGTTAGTTAAGTCATTTTGGAAAAAGTGCCTTAGTTGGGAAAAATAACCATGAATCATTCTGAAAGAATGTGAATCACTCTTTTCGATTGCTGCACTTCCTGCAATATGATTCATGCGAAGTTATGTTCTTTCAATAGGCACAATCATTCTATATATAGAATGTCCTGTTTTTTAAGCACAGCATTATCGCCTGACAGTAACAATGGAATGGAATAATGGAAGATTCTTTGAATAATAATGAACTTAATGTTGAATTTTTTAAAAAAAAAATATTCACCCAATTTTCTTCACAAATCTTGGTTTTTAAGAACATCAACATAAAAAAGCACTGTAATCACGTAATAAGAATGTTTTACTCATGCTATACACTATACTATTCTTGTTTTTTTTTTTTTAAATGAATAAAAAATATCAGTTCCATTCGAAATGAAGTCAGATGATATGTGTATTCACTTCTGTGACTTTAATTGTATTCCTAGTTTAAAATGAAATAATATGGGAAAAATTTAAAAAAAAAAAAAAAAAAAAAGATAAGTGAGATGTCTTCCACAATGAAAAATGAGCTTATTTTACACGAAGTTTAAACAGTGCTTATTTAACATTCAGAAATGTGTATACTTATGAATATGTGTTTGTGCAAAGATAGTAACATTTATAAGCATAAATAACTATATATGAGCTATTAATAATCCATAGTTGTATTTACAGATGTAAAAAGTCGTGCACTTACTTCTAAATCAAATTTTGTATAAAATCTACTGCATTTATATCTTTAAAATCGTGCAGTGTACTTATGAACGTAACAATCTAAATACTGAACATAATTATATGTTCAAAAATCAAATTATATTAAAAAGATTTATGATTCAAATTTGCCGGAATTGTTATGCAAAAATATTATGTAATACTTAAAATGTGTGAATGTTTATTAGAAAAATATTATATTCGTGGCATCGAAAATAACCTCATCTCATAATGCGCAAAATATCAGCCCTACGGAAAAAGTAGATTTTGAGAAAAGTGTAAAATGTGGCTCAGTCACCTAAAGGCACAAAGCGTTTTTAATTCTCAAACAAACCTAGCAATTTGTTTCAATTGTTTCTAAACACACTAAAAGCTATATATATATATATATATTCTCTATCATATTTTTTTAATTACCCATTGTTCTCTTCATAAAAATATGATAGCCAAATGTTAAGAATTTTAAAACCAAAGTGAGATCAAAAGGCTTCGGCAGGTGAGCTATTGTCTGCCCCCATTTGAGGGATATTTTCCAACCCCTTGGCGAAGGAGGACAGGACAGTTGACCTTGAAGTAACATTGGCGTTTCGAATCCTCTACCATTGGGTTCGAAGAAGAGTTGTTCGTTCGCCTTTTGTTGCTCTTTTCTGAACTAGGCCAGGGATCAAACGCTCCATCGCCATCTGGGGTGTTGGGGCGGATGCTATGTTCTGGGTTCCATGATTGATTGGACCTCAAAGTGAACAAGAACTAAAATTATGCGCTCTTGCACATGAAAACTTGACAATATTCCTATCGTTGTCAGTATGTATGGCTTAAAATTTAATTTCATCGTAAACATTACTGTGGATCTCTGACATTCAACAATCTTCAAATTAACTTTTGATGATTCGTATAGTTAATTTTTGTTATTTGATTTAGAGAGCTCCCGAGTATATACCCCAACTTAAATTGAGTTTTTCAGTAAAGGATGTGTGCAGAACGCTTAAATGCACTTGCTATATAAGCATCGAAAAAGAAATTTCAAAAAATTGTAATTTTTCTGAAGTAATTAACGCATTTGCAAAAAAAAAAAAAAAAAAACCCCCCATTAATAATATATGTTCATGTTTGTACTTCCCAAAAATATTTAGGGTTCTCAATGGTTTTTGACCCCTTATAAAGAAGGCTGACTTTGCCAGGGGTGGCAGACCCGCGGCATGCGTATCACAGTGTGGCAGTCCTAACAGTGGTCGCTTGAAACATTAAAAAAACTGAAAAATTCTAATATCGCCTCCCGAAACTATCAAAATCTGTAAAAACTATACTCACACACTGTTGAATCAATCTTTCCAGAGGATGGTACTGCCTGACTCCAAAATAAAGACACATAAGACAGAGCGGTTACACGACGGGACAACGGTTTTAGTTTTGTTCTTCTTTCCATGGCTCAGTCAATTTTAAACAGCCGAACAAATTGTTAAACTTTTAAAAAAAATTCTTAAATTTTGACTTCTGTTTGTTTTGTTCCGTTATTTTTTTACAGGCGTTATTTTTTTACTACTCAGGCTTACATTAAAAAAAAAGATGTGATTATTTCAAAAAAAAAAATCATAATCAGTTTATAAATTTGGTCTTTGTACATATTTTTTTTTTATGTTGGAAAAATTGGTAGGAGCAAAAAAACGATTTCTTTTTCTTTTGTTAATGGCGCTCTTCCCAAAAAAGTTGGTCATCCCTAAAATAGGCTAAAAGCGGATTCTCTTTCGGACTAGGCGTTTTTGCTGAACAGAAGCGTTGTAAGCTTAACAATTTCAGGCTCGCAAGTTCAGTTTTTTTCCCGAGATCCTTATGCAGAGTCATAGAAGTTGTCGCTTATCAAATCTAGTTGAGATAAAACACCAAATGTGCTATGATATGGAAATTAACAAAGTGATATTTCAGTGAGAGAATATCGGTGAACCTGAGTGCTTGTCTTCGGGGAACTTCTTGCAGTGCGTCTCGCGAACGGGAGAAATTTCGCTTTCCTTTTCGGTCAGGCGGTTACGAACTTCGGGTAGTTTTTCCATCCTCAAAATTCATTCTTTTTTCTCTCAATTTTTTATGTAACTGTCTTAATTTTCCCTCTTATTCACTATTTCTGACGCGGAGGTTATCTTCTAACAGTAGGAGAGGAACTCCGTAAATTTATTTTCGCACCTTCGCTGCAGCTCAGGTGTTCTCGTCATTTGATAGTAAGAGAAAATTACGAAAGTAAAATTTTCGATTACGGCCGATCGCGTAAATTAATGAACATTTATGAAAATGGCAAATGAATCAAGTCAACTCTTTTGAAGACAAATTGTGAGATATCATACACTTTGAACGACAGGTGAATTTGGTTTGAAAAAAAAAAATAAATAACAAGCTTAGTGGTTCTATCTAAGGTATTTCGAAATTCATGGGCAAAAATTTAAGGGTTGATGGGAAACATCTAAGGAAGCAATTTTCACCCTTCAATACACAAGCGGAGAGCAAGCTGTGAACCGCTAGATGGAGCTGTAATGGAAAGCATAAAGCGCGAGTTTTCTTATGCTTCGTCATTTCTACCGGGATTTTTAGAAGGATGGCGACATATAATAATCGAGAAAAAGCCATGCCTGCTGTCGGTAGAAGCTTTTTTTTATTATTATTATTAATGTCGCACTAGAAGCAGCACGAGGGCTATTGGCGACGGACCTTGAAATTTTGAACTTCGGTCAGGTGACGAGGACGACACCTGAGTTAGCACCTCCCTCTTCTAACTTCCACACCACTCCCATGGGAGGATTCAGGGCACCGACAGATTTAACGTGCATCAGCCCCAGCTACATAACGGGTCTTTAGCAGACAAGGCTCGAACCCACGACTGAACGAAAACCGCCGGCCGCTAGTCCGAAACCATGACCACTAGGCTACCGCGGCCACACTGACTGTCGGTAGAAAAGACAATGTGCAAGAAAACTCACGCTTTATGCTCTCCAATACAACGCCGTCTAGCGGTTCACCGCTTTCCCTCCGCCTATGTATTGAAGGTTGAAAATTGCTTACTTAGATGTTTTCTATCAACCCTTAAATTTTTGCCCATGAGTTTCGAAGCACCCTGTATACTAACCTAATTTTCCAACGCTAAAATGTTGTGATTAATATAAAAAATAATAGTATTCATATCATGTATATTTATGCAAAATAAAGATTGAACATGCATGTATAATTCTCAAATATTAAAAGATTGTCATTCAATTTACATGAACCAAATAAGATACATTTGCAAGTAATTCTTCTCATATACATGAATTAAATACGAAATTTGTCCCTGTAATTTTCCCGTTGACTCATAGTTATAATTGAAATTATCAGAACTTAAGAAATCATAGGAATCACGGTAGTGTTTAAGTATCTCGGGGCCGTGTTTATCAAAGACAGTGAAATCCACGGGAAAGAAAAAATTACTAAAGGACCTCAGGGTCCTGATTCCTAAGAAGACAGATTTCTAAACGGGCGTCGACGGAAGCCTTTATTTTGTCATGCCCTGTGCAAACTTATAGATATATAGGCCTTTTTGATCCAGGCAAAGTATGCACATACACATTAAAGTGCGATTCGTTCCAGTACTAGTTAAAATATATTAGAAACAAAGCTATAATGTACTAATATCTACTTTAAATGAGGCTAATCTTTCTAATAGGATATTTAGAACTATAGTATTCCTGTACAATATGGCATATATTTTCTGGCCCTGCCAGTAATAAGGCGTTTTTACACAAATTAACAAGTTAGAAAATCATTTTATTCCTCTTACTTCAATTGAATATTTCAGGCTAAGAATGAAACAGTACATTTTTTTGTAGTTTGAGACATTTTGTGTACTTAACATTTTATTTGAGAATACAGAATTAAATTTTTTCAATAATACATAGCTGTTTAAGGGTCCTCAGGACTTTCATACGTGTGTGTATGCGAAAAAAAAAAACATCATTTTTCTGATCAATATAACTTACCAATGAAACACAAAGCACATACTTGGCCCTTTTACCAAATAATATTCATATGTATTTACATTAATTCTCACATTATCATGTAAATTTGAAAAATCTTAAGAAATTAATAGAAAACTATAAATTGAACACCAATTAATATTTTACTGTTGGTAGGATTCTGAAATACAACCTTGATCAAGGTTGGATAAAGCAATGTTATTTGGTTGAAAATGTTCAGTTTTGAAGTTATAAATACTTTTTAAAAAATTTTAGAGAACATTTTTTTAAATACAATTATTTAGAAAATTCTGAAATTTTAAGAACAAATCCAATTTAAATCCATAAAAAAAAAAATTTATATTCATAATATGTCTAAAAATTGTGTGAGAGATGTGTAAATCTTAAAGAAACTTATTTCGAACCTGTGTATGACATTTCAAACTAATATAATTAATCGTTTCAGATAAATCCTGCGCACAAGATAATTTTTGTTTCCAGAAAAATGTCGGAAAATGCTAAAATAAATGTATAAAAATGAGAACTTTATGAATAAACCAAGTTATGGCCGCTTGCATAAGGCAGCGGACTCGTGGCCGGCGGTTTTCGTCGAGTCGCAGGTTCGTAGTGATTACATTATTGGAGTGCTCTGTTGGACTTTAATCTCCGATTGGATGTTTATATAACTTGATTACTTCAAGTGTCCAGTGCAATTAGGTATTTTGATATATTTAATAATTTAAATGATTGAAAACTTTCAAAGTTAAGAGGAAAAATGAATAAGTAACGTTAAATTTAAGTTTTTTATGAGAAAATATCTATAGGTGCTGAGAATTAAAAAGTTTACATGAGAGGGGTAGGGGAGTACAGGGTGGAGTGCTCGAGCCTTGATGTCAACAAAGACCCACTGTGTAGGCTGGGCTGATGCACGAAATCTGTCTGATCCCAAATTCCTAAAGTTAGCGTGGTGTGGAAGTTAGGAGAGGGTGTGGGCAGCTCAAGTGTCGTCGACGTCACTAGACCGAGGTTCAAAATGACGAGAACCGTTGCCAATAGCCGTCTTGCTCCAAGTGCGACGTTTATAAAACCAAGTTAAATAAGGTTTTGAATTTTTCTCGACAGCTTCAGAAGTTTTTTTTTTAGTTTCGTTATTCTTTTAAATTTAGAATATATATATATCAGCAGTCGAAGCCAATTTCAGTTTCATAGAACTAGTTTATTTAGCGCAACTTGGTTTATTTCCACACGGTGGGAATTACACAACTCCTCTGTTGGATACAGATTATGACAGCATGTGTAAGAGTGAGCAAGAGAGAGTGCTTTTCGCTGTGTTTTCATTTTTATATCAGGGAAATTTCACCATAAACGTCAGAGACCACATGGTCTGGATGAAGGGACTTCCAGGGAATCTATGTTAAGAGTAGATTTAAAGTCTGGTAAGTATCACCCCTATAAGTCTGGAGCTGGAAATCCAGACTTATAGGGATGATCCCTATCAGATCTGCTTATTCTACGAATTTTTAAGAGCGCGTGATTACATAAATTAAAAAGAAAAAAGGAATCGTATCAGGAAATAAGCATAAACACTATCTTTTAAATTAGAGAATGGGAATTAAATTATTATTGTCAAAAATTAATAGGAATTAATTTAAATCATTACATATATATATATAATAAAAAAATTGAAATTTTTAAATTAAACTGGGCCTGAGACCCCTTAAATGCGTTATTGTTAGTGATTTTGCTGTAATCCGGCGTTTTCAATGATCCAGTGGTGGATTCGATGTATGCTGCATTATCGAGAGAGTGCGTATTTGTTGAAACGTGCTTTCGAAGATTTTTAGTAATAAGGTTTTTAGCACATTTTTGTGAATATTGCCCAGGGAGGTGGTAGTTGGCCGTCAGTGCCCTCTAAATTGTCAACAATCAAATACATTCAGAGTGCCAGTTTTAACAGCACTTGACTCAGTGTTAAATAAAAAAAAAAGACTAAGATAAAAAGTTAGACATTAGACAAAAGACTAAGTGCAGAGCAATTATTGTATAAAAACTTCAATTTTTAAGTTGAAGGAATTTAAATTTAATCAAAATTAGGGAGATAGGAGAGAATGCGTGAAATTTTTAAAAGAATCCCCCCCCCCTTGAACGTTATATTCAAGGAGATGTGGTTTTAAGCTATTTGCGATTTTTTTTGCACTAACCTCGGAGACTTTTGGGTAATTTCAAAATTATAATTTCATTACAAACAAAATGGAACGTAATTAGGTAAATTAGGTTAAGATAACAAGTGTGGGAATTGGATTAGAAATAATGATATATAAGCGATATAGAATTGAAAGGAAAGAGAGGGAATATAAAAGATTGCAACGAGTTGATAGACATGAATTCGTTGAACGATCGTAATTAATTGTTCGGATTGAAGCGACTCCTGGTTAGAGTAATAAGAGTTAAACTTGTTATAGACAAGTATTATGTGAATCAGAATAAGTGATTTGGTAAGCTTATTATTATTAGAATATAAACTAGGATTAACTGAGTTAAGAGGGATTCGATAGAGAGAACGATATATAGCATGTTCTATGTTGCTAACTAATAAACTGAGTTATCTTTCTGTGGCGTATTTTCATTTGGCGTTTTTAACTTGTTAACTACTTAATTAGACTTTAAGACGGCTGCAGAGTTAAATAATGTTGAAAATACGTCACAGAATTATGTTTCTTTTATAATTAATTCAAAGAAAACATAGTATGTATGCGTGTAATTTCTTAATGGAACTACGCTGAACTAAATTAGTCCTGGATCATATGAACCACTCCTTACATCACTCCCCACTCGGGAGTGGTACTGATTCTGTTGGAATCACTGTTATTTACTCAAAAACATCACACAAATTCTTATACTAATAAAGATCACGTGACTGTTTTATGATTGATTGTTTTTTTCGTCTAACTTAGAAGCAACTCGAGGGCTACCGGTGACGGACCTCGTAACTTTGAACCTTGTCCTCAAGTGATGAGGACGACAACTGAGTTGACACCTACCTCTCCAAACTTCCGCGCCTCGTCAAAGACTTGGAGCCCCGACTAAATTTAACTTGCATCAGCTCCGCTACACGATCAGGACTCGAAATCACAAACGACAGAAACAACAGGTCAGGTTACTTACCTTGGCCAAATTTGAAAGAATACAGCAGTTTTTATTGATTTTAAAAGCACATACTTCATACAAAACTTGGTATGAAGAGATAATGAGTTCGCAATCATGTGATTACTGTGAGTTCGCAATCATGAACACTATACTACTGCAGCCATAAGATCACGTGATGTCGCCACATGCATTACGCGAGTCAACATTCAGATAGCCCAAAATAGATAATATCTCCTTACTTTCTCGTTAGTGGGAGATGTCTGGTGATTGGTCAGTGACTCAGTTTACGACATTCATGTTTACCCTTTTTGGGATTTTCCGGTCACCCTTTGCTGTAATCTTCCCCTGAAATTTCAAACTCTGACTTAAGATACGGTATCTAGATCTCGACCACATGAGAATCAACGCATGCTTTGTGGATTCTTCCATTCTTCTACCTTCAACTATGACCACGAGGAGCTATTTCCTGATTATACGATTACATTTCTTTCCCCCCCCCCCCGCTTACCGTAACGCTCTTCGGAGTTAAAACTTCGAACTTAAGTCTATTGATTGTTCCGATTTTAATCTTTTTTTGCACACAGCTTAAATTCTTAATCAAAAGTATTTATTGTATTGGTTACTCGGAAAAATTGCACAGTTATTCACAAATTCCTGCACTGACTGGAGATTAAAAAAAAAACAACCCTGCATGAGCAAAGAATTCCAAATTTTACAGTCAACACTCGAAATGCTTAACTCTACAGGGCTTTTATTCCCTTTCTAGGTGGAATCTATTGTGGCACTGATCTATGGAATCTACATTTGTCCAGAAGTAGTTTAAAATTCATAAATAATAGTTAAGGTAACCAGTGGCGTAGCGTTGTTCTCTGCCACCCGTTGTGAACCCTAAATTTTGTTACCTGTAGAAATGCAAAATAATATCACGAATGAATTGCATGAACGTAAAATTCAATTACTTATAGTTTAATACGTTAAAACGAATAAATAACATTCTACGTGGGTAAAACCGCAAGGCCATAGAAAAATTTAAAAATAAACAAAAAAAAAAAAATATTTACCATATTCAACAAACCGTATAAAACAAATTAACTAATGATTATACACTTTTGTTTTGTTAAGGATTCTATACTTTTTTAAATTTGTTTTGTACCTTTAACAAAATCTGAGAGTCAGGACTTGTGCTCGCGCAGTGGAAAAGATCTGTGGTCATTCCTATTTTAAAGAAAAATAAGGATCCATTTAGTTTAAGGTGATCAGATTTTAACATTCAAAAAGCGGGACACCATTGATGGGGGGGGGGCAGAGTCTTGATTAAAAATTTGGTACCTAAATAATACTTACTTTTGGTACTTTAATAAATTACTTACCTAAATCATCTGAATAGCTTAGTTATTTGTTGACATCACTTGTTTAACTAGCACTAGCGCACATTACGATGTGTATCGTATGAGAGACAGTTACAAAACTCAATATGCGAAGGCGTTTTGATGCATTGCTTTTTAATTATTCCACATTCCGGATAAGTCAGAATGAAACGTTTTCAAAAAAAAATGGAGCTGCGAAACGCAAAACATCTAAGAAGAAACAAGAATCTATTGATACATTAACGAAACTCACCAATTTTTAATTAATACAAATTTTTTACATCTTTATCTTACAACTTTCAGTACATCCAATGACGTACTTGTAGTTGAAGAACAAACTATTTAAGCATTCGAGAAGATACTATAAGACTTGAAATAAGTTCAATAACTGATGATGTTTCAAATATTTTATTGCAATTATAGATCCAGGGCTGTACTTCATATATTCACAAGAATTTTACAGTCTTATTAGAGGAAGTTCTGTCAGTTTGTTCCAACGAATATAAATGATTTTGAAAAAATCAGTAATAGTTTTATACAACGAGCAAAATGATCAAACCAAAAACAAGATACCTGTCTACTATTGTTCCGAAAAGTTACAAAAGTGTGATGATGTAGACCGTGAATGGTTTGTATATTCTCCGTCACAAGGAAAGTATTCTGTTTCTTGTATGTAAATTGTTTACATCTACCAATCCTACATTCAGAAGTAGTGATCCAATTATTGGAAGCAGGCAAGTACGGCTATTTCACAGCATGAAAAAACGCACCTGAACACAGACAGATGAATTAACACAACCGATCACAATTAACTAGTCGCGTAGAAATTACACACCAATGCTAAACTTCACTATTGGAAAGAAGTACTAAAGAATAGTAGCTTGATAAAAATTCTTAACATCAAAAGGGCCACCTTTTCAGGAAAATCGAAACTGTGGGTTCAGTGAATAACGGAAATTATTTGGGCATTTTAGAACTTCTAATTACGTTTGATCTATTTTTAAATGAACATATTAAAAAAGTACGGCAATTGAAAAGGTCCTTTATCAGGATCTGCTACAATTTGTGAGGAATCATCATGAATACGAAAAGTCTGGAAACGATCGTGACCGGAAATACAGAAAGCTAATTATTATTCTATTTCAGTTAGGACTCATGCTGACCAAATAACTTTATTTTATGTCCAAAATGGTGCAACCCATTATAGATTTTCGCAATTTATTAATGGACATACTGCAGAGTATCTGACGGATGTTGTGGATTTCATTTTAAAAATAACGACATTTCCCTCTAGTGATTGTAGAGGTCAGTCATAATGACGATGCTTCGAATATACCAGAAATATTCAGGATTGTAAAGCCACCCAACATCAAGAAGAAAAAAAATACAAATGTGCCATATGCAGAACATTCTTTTTTTGAATGAATTATGTTCAAGCAGTAGAATGTAACTATAAATAGTACAATTTATTTTGTTTTGTCCAAAATTAACTTTTCATGTCAACCCATCACAACATAAACATTAAAATGTGAGCTGTGATAAAAATAAAAATGCACTTAAAAAACATAATCGAAAACACAGCACACGCGCAGATGCGGATTAAAAGCTTTAAGCTCCAAGATATTCAGAACCTACGAGTCTGGATTATTTAATTAAGGAAGAACAGCAGGTAACGGATTGACTTTTGTTAAAAAATTTAAAATTACATGAATGAATTAGAAACTATTTTAACTATCCTTTGAATGACATTTTGACAAATATTGACAAAGTAAGTCCATTTATCCAGAGTAAAAATATGGATTTAGTCGAAAGGTGTAAAATTATTGAAATCACAGCATTATTATACATAAAACCACAAATACACTCTTGACTATTACTTATGCCAAGAAAGTATCAAAGTGTTCACAGCAGCTAAGACAACGCTGGGTCAGGTACTTTTCCTTTGAAGGAAACAGACACACTGACACAACAAACAGCCACAGCCAGAAATTCTGAAAATCTAAACCTTTACCAATAATCGACTTAATTTAATTTGCAATGTACAAAACACGTAGAAAAAAAAAACATGAGGAGCTTTTGAAATGTCGGATTTTTTGCAACATTTCAACTTGATGAGATAGATATTTAAATAGCATGTGATAAAAATATGAAAAAATTATGGGATTAATGGAGAGAAACTTGTCGTCAAGATTTCAAGTCATATATGATCATTGATGGTGAAAAGCTGAAGAAAAAGCAAAGAGAAGAAATGGAAAAAGACTTACAAATGTAGGTGAAGGAACAGTTTCTAGAGAAAGGACTGAATTGGGAATAACACACTCTATGTAAAATATGTTGTTATAATGAAAGACTATCACAGTGTTACCAATATTGAACAATACAATGAGAATTTTCTAATCAATGAAGATATAACGCGAGTGGTGAGCGTTCATTTTAAAAAACTCAACCGGTCAAAATGAATTGAGAAATCAACTCAGTCAGTTTGAATAATTTAAGCTTGATATAGTCGAAAATGAATTATTATTAACAACTGATTTTGGAAGAGCTAATTAATGATTTTGCACTTAAATGTGAAATGAATATCTGCATAAAATATCATTTGCATTATAGATTGTTTTATTGAACTGTACATGTATATACACTGAATTAGATTGTCGCAGATTAAATTGTTTTTTCATATAGCCCAGGGCCTCAAAAGTCTTAAGACGTCCCTGCATGCATAGACAGTTTCAGTATTTTGTTGCCTTGGCTTTTATAATGTCCTCCCAAAACGTCTGGTACCGATCTCGACCAATTTTTAGTGGTTTCTGGAGATATTTTTATCCCATTCTTCTTGTAACACTTTGCTTTAAATGGGCTTTGTTTCTAATCTGTGTTTTTGACCGCTGTTTCTAGTGTGGCTCACAAATTTTCTATGACATTGATGTCATAACCGTGGCGTGTGTGTGCACTGCTTACAATGAAAAAGTATACCACATTTTGACATGCCGTGTGTTTGGGGTCGTTGTCGTGCTGGAATATAAAATTAAACCTAATTTTTGTGCACTTTCTTTTGAGATTGTTGCGAGTATGTTCATATATAAAGTTTATGATCCATTATATCATCTATAAAAATCCAAATTTCCTACCCTATTTGCAGCCATACAACCCCAACCATGACGGAGCCACCAATTATGTTTTAACTGTAGGACGTAAATTTTTTTTGATCCAAAGCGGTGTTCGGCTTTCTCCAAACGGTGTGACGACCATCGCTTCCAAAATGTTGAATTTACTTTCATCACTAAATATACTTGCTTCCAAAAGTTTTCATCTTCGATGAGTTTTTTGCAAACTCCAAACGCTTTTCTTGATTTTGTAAGCTTATGAAAGGTTTTTCTAGCTACCTTGACTGCTATATCCAGCATGTCTACATTTTCACAGTTTCAGCACTTACAGTCTCCCAGATTATTCGAGAAGTTTCTGCAGCTAATTTGACTGCACTCAGTTTAGGATTAATCTTTGATATCTTTTAATTTTTCCTTTAGCTACATCACTTGAATACTTTTCCTTCCTCTTCCACTCTTTATTTTTGAATTAATCCATCGTTTAAATTTCCCACGATTTTCTGACACATGAGTGATTTCACTGACAATTTCAGCTATTTCACGATAAGATTTTCCTCTTTAAATAACCTTAATACAAATTTTCTTGACACTAGACTCTTTCCTGAGTGAGCCATTTCCATTTAAAAATTACAGCTTTATATTCTCATAACCAACTTCAAAAGACAGAAATAATAGCTGAAAAAGTTTAGGATAAAATTTCCCAAACTTAGGTTATTAGTAGCAAGCAAAAGAAATCAAGGGTAGTTAAACAAAATTTCATTTGTGTATCCTCAATTTTGAGGTAAAAATCTGCTTATGTTTATTTGAAATGCCTCTAAAGTTTTATTTTAGAATTTTGTCGTTGATTTTTAGTTTTACTGTTAATTAAACCTTTGTTATGTCTAAGAATAAAAATTCGTTTGCACTTGGTTAAGGTGTTATTTTGATTGAAAGTTGATTGCCAAAAAAAGCAAGGTGTATCCTCAAATTGTTTGTGCCACTGTACATGCAAATCCGAAAACCGTACATTCTCCTTCCGTTCTCCCCGTTCCTATCGTAAGCATTCTTTCTAAAAATCGACTTTCTTAAGACCCAGCGGACAAGATAAATTGTTAGAAATCGGGACGTCTAGTTATCTTAATTTAGTTTTATTAACATCGCTCTAGAAGCAACACGAGGGCTTTCGGCGACGACGGATCTCTAATTTTGAGCCTCGGTTAAGTGACGAGGATGACACCTGAGCTGGAACCTCCTCTCCTAACTCCCCACTACACCAATGGGAGGACTTTGGGCCCCTAACAGATTTGACGACATCAGCCCCGGCTAAAGGCGGGTTTTGGGTGGTCAAGGATCGAACCCGACTGAACGAAAGCCCCCGCCACGAATACGAAGCCATGACCAATAGACTACAGCGGCAAAAAATAAGGTCCAAACTGT
>BMAW01001332.1:24291-39697 GCA_019974015.1 Nephila pilipes | reverse complement strand
CACAGCGAAAAATGCCACTGTTCATTAAGTCAAACAATGGTGGTGGTATTCAGCAAATACGTTAGGCGAACTTTGATAATCAGTTTTCAACCATTATTTTTTATTAAAGTTTAACATTATAAAATCTTACAAAGTATACATAAAGTCGTGCTCCTCATCTCTGGTGAAATAGCCAAGTGGCTCAAAACAATTGAGGTGATACACCTTGGGCTTCACTTGATAAATCCAACTTTTAAATGAAAAATAAATACATTAACTAGAATAGAAGTGACGTATTTCTTTACTTACAATGCAATAAAAAAAAAAAAAAAAAAAAAAAAAAAAAAAAAAAAAAAAAAAAAAAAAAGATGCTTAGTATTTACCGACCAATATTTCTCACTAGTTCTTTGGAAAGGTTACGGAGATATTAATCCTTAATTGGTTAAATTAGTTTCTGGAAGATAAAAACCTAAAAGTAAATGAACAGTCTGGTTTTCATAAAAATCGCTCAACAGATCAGGTTACTTACCTCAGCCAAATTGGAAGAAATGCAGCAGTTTTTATTGATTTTAAAAGCGCATACAACTTGGTATGAAGAGAGAATCTGCATCAGAAATTACTTATGTTGGAATTTGGAGAAGCATATTTAGAGAGAGAGGTGGATAAGGTCTTTTACAAACCAACTTTTTTTTCTGCATGATCAGGTTTGGAAAGATTTTTTTAAATGTTATAGTTTGCAAACAGGATTATGTCAGGGTGCAGCTGAAAGTTGTACGCTATTTAAGTTATACATCGATGACTTAATTCTTGTCTTAAAGACTGTAAAATATGTCGATTGTTTGCTCTTTCCTGATGATCTTGTCATTGGACACAGGCACCAAAGTGTTGTACGAAATCTTTGATTGAAAAGAAAATTAAAATCAGGTATTATTAGATAGCTGCACTGAAAATAACATGACTTAGAATTTGGAGTAGACCGCTATCCAGTTTTTTACAGTGATCCATCAAGCACTCCTCGGATCTAAAGTACCAAAAAGTTACCCTTTCCCACACTGACAAGTTTAATTATTTGAGAATGGCTTTTGACAATAAACTCATCTGGAAGTCGTATATTGAATCAATTTCAAGTCGTTTTCCAAGAAGAACGAACTGTTCTAAAGCATTTTGCTGGATCCCTATAGGGATGTGATGGATCAACATTAAATACTACCTTTAAGGCTTTTTTTATACTACCTATTTACTGCAGTGAACTACTCATTACTACAGGTGACCAAGATTTGAGAAAACTGGAACTTTTACAAAATCAGTCACTGAGGCTTATTACTGGTCCTGTCCAATCAACACGATAGATGTATGCTTTTATTGACAAACAGTAAGTCCATTAAAGTTATTGAAGGAAAGGCTCTGATTATTTTTATAATAAATTAATTATATCTGGAAATCCTTAGTAGATTAATTATCCAATAAACATTAGTAGAAATCTTAAAGTTCAAAAAGGTTTTGTTCAGTTTATCAGGTATATCAGACGAAATTTTGAACTACTAGATGGTATTCAAGAGTTTGCTAAACAATCAAATCTACTTGATAGCGTACAGATTAAAACAAATCTGTCTTTCAGATGAACTTTTTAAGAGGAACAACTTTACATTTGTTTTAAGGTGTTATGGTCTGGATACGATAAGATACCCAGGATCTGAAAAGTTGTATGCATACACGGACGACTTCTTTTATGATAACCTCCCTACTGTAGGTTCAGGAGTCTTTTCGAATTTTTTCTTCTTCTATGCTTCAGTAGGGGAATATCGAATGGATATTCAATGGATACCTAGCCACTGTAGTAGTTTTAAGAATGAGCAAACCAACCGTCTCGCAAAAAGGGGCTCGAGGCTACTTCAAGCAAGATTTTAGACACTTTAATTCCATTATATACGGTTACACATTAAGCAATTAATATGGATGAAAGTTAACAAATCACTAATTCAAGGTAGGACAAAGTTTAAAACGTCGGAGAGCTGAAGATCTCTTGACAATTCTCAGCAGTCCTTGGCGGCAAGCTGTCGCTCAATTCCATCTCCTGTCGGTCCAGATTGCCCGGGCAGAGCATCTCCATAGCATTGAAATCTTTACAAGCCCTGGTTGTTCTCTCTGTAATTCGGCAGATCCAATGAATAGAGACCACCTCCGTTGTTGTGCATCACTTCATGACGACTCAGAAAGGGCGCTTTACTGGCGTACAAGAGAACTTTTGAAGCTATGACTTCAGTCACTTTTTTTTTATCTGTTCTAGCTTTTATATTTTTATTTGCCTTGTCATTATAAGTTGAAAAAAACCTTTACAATAACTAACAAAATTTACGTGAATGTGAAATCTTACTAAAGAATAAAATAAACAATGTCAACGCTGCACCGCTCTTCTAAATAACAAAAAAAAAAAAAAAAAAAGAAGAAATTAAATGTCACCTGCTCACCATCATGTCTGTAAGTTGTTCAAGGACAACAATTCAAAAATCGAAACGAACACACGAACTGCGTGGTAACAGTGGATCGTATGCGGCCGCTTCAATTTCGAAGTTCAAAAAGGAAAATTTATTTTCTTATTTAGAATAAAATATTTGACAAGCTTTTATTTAACTTCACATAAATGAGAGCATGGATCAAACCTTATAATTCTATTTCGAACCTTTTCCGCTTTCCCAACTGTTTTGAAATTCTGCCAAAAGTACTGATATGTAATCCTGATGATTATACAGTTATCTGATCTAATGACCATGACTTGATGCGGCCGACAGGATTAGCCAACTTGACCTTCCTCCCCCCCCCTTTCATCTTCGGGCCATGGCACCCTCTTCACCTCCCCAAGCTCTACCACTTTAAAATATTTTAAAATTAAGACATTGCAATATCTAAATCAAGAGGTAATTGTTTGGTAAGTGAATTAGTAAGGGTGGAGTTTAATGGAAAAAGAGCCAGACATAGCTATGCTGCGCCAAATGTGGTGTAACTGATCTAGACGCTTGAAAAATGGAAGAAAAAGATAAATTTTTGTTGACAAGGAGGAGGGTCGAAAATACAGAGTTATCCCGGGTGCGCGTCACTCGTGTTTACAACAGACAGAAAACCCTATGGGAAAGAAAAATAGGATGCCTCGGGGTCACGATTCTCGCACCTACTTGAAGAAAGTAAGCGCTTTAGGGCTAATTGCTTAGTGGATAGATTAATTCAAGAAAAAACATTCCCTTGGTGAAAAGGGGGGCTAAAATACTTACTACTCTTCTCCAAACTTAAAATTGATTCAAAGTTTTTGATCACGCGTTTTTTATTGTTGTTTTGACATTTTTCCTTAAAAAACCCACCCATATCTCAGAAAATATCTTTCTTTCGAAGCATATTTGTTATCAACACACAGATGGTTTTGGTTTCATCCATTCGCGACATAAAAATGACTGTGGTAAAACACCGATTACGCGCGTTTCTGTACTGTACGTATTCGAATTTATGATTATTTATAAGTACGATGAAGACGGAATAAAACGATTACTGAAGCTTCATAGACTGAAAGTAAAATCGAAGAGATTCTACGAATGTAATCAACTTCAATTTTGAGGTGCATTTCTTTCCAAGACGTGTCATCGTGTTCGATGCCTTTAAATCAAGTGCATTTTTCACTGTTTTGAAAATTTATGTTTTTTTTAGGGCTGGTAACCTTGAATTGTTCTGTGGTAATTCAACCACATTCTCAATGCTTGAAAATACCACATGCTCAATGAAAAAAAAAATTATCTTGACTAGTTCATTTTATTGTCATTTCGTCAATAGATTCTGTGTGAATAGCATCTGTCACTTTCTTTTATAGAAGGAATTTTTGAAGGCTCTGAGATTCCTCCACGTGAGCTATAATAGGTCAGGAGTGGACACGTATGAGGTGAATGAGAGCCCCATTCTGGTTTTTCATATACTATAAAATCACTTTATAGTTACACAGTATTAGGTACACAGATTCAAATTTAATTGAATTAATATGATTACATATAATCTACAAAAATCTTAAGAGCTAAAGAATGCATATATGAGAGAAAATAATTAAAGGGAAGAAAACACAAAATAATTATTTGAAATTTTAATAATAAGAGTAAAATATAGAAATGCGTTTAAAAGTAAAACGTTTAAGCAAACATCCCTTTGTCAAATTTCTAACATTTGGTTAGACTATTTTATTAACGTCATATCTAGAAGCAACACGAGGGATTTTGGCGACGGACGATTTAATTTTGAACCTTAGTCAAGTGACGAGAACGACACTTAAGCTGCCACTCCTTCTCCAATCTTCCACACCGCACCCTTGGGAATATTTGGAATCTCGACCAGATTTAACGTGCATCAGCCCCGTTACACGGCGAATCTTTGGTAGTATCAGGGCTGGAACCTACGACTCTATGAAAAAAACACCGACCTTGAGTCTCGCATTGACTATGGTCATTAGGCTATTGGTTCTAATGATTATTTTAAAAAGATAATTTTAATTAAAAAATTCTGAAAATGCATCCCAGAATGTGTTTCAAAATCATCAATATTGGAGATGAAATATTTTCCTTTTGTATGAGCTTGTATTATCGATTCGATGTCTTCTCTACATGAAAATTAAAGACTATTTCATTAGTAATGTATTAATTTTGTACATCGTTTTCATGATAATTTATGACAACAACGATATTTCAGACGATTATTTAGTTTTTGATTTAACTAAAAAAGTTTTTTGTGTTTAATACACAGATTTCACATTCCAAATTCAACGATATACAGATCGATTGAACTCTTTTAGGAAAGAAATATTATCCTTCGTAAATTAAATATATCTTTATATTTTTAAGTATATATCTTTTTTCTTTAAGTTATATTCGTTTATATAACTATTTGCCATTTTCAACAATATCGAAGAAAATACTTAAAATAATTTACTCAAAAAAAGAAAAAGAGTTCTTGTCCATTGCTTCAAAGGTATTTATTAAATTATCATTAATATAGTAAACATTTGCATGCTTTCTTCGAAATTTCTCACAATTTCGGAAAAATTAGCCTTCGATTAAAAAATTACAATAATCGGTTTTACTAAATACATTCGAACCAGAAATAGTAAAAATCTTAACTAATCAAGAATCTGTTTGAATGTACTATTAAAAATATTCAAATGCAAAATATGCAAAATAAAAAATATTCAAATCAAAAGAATATATTATGTCCACTTTTTAATTATCACACAAAGAAATTATTTAATATGTAAATGATGACGCCTATATACACATTGTAACACATCACAAGGAAATTTCAGTTTGCAAAAGATTTAATATGGAGTAAATAAATAAATACTATAATTATATAAATAACATTATTTTTTCATGCTCCTTTTTCAAATATATTGAATAATTAAGTAATTCTTAATTTGTTGTAGGAAACCAATTCCTTAAACAGGAATATCCTAGCTTTTTACAAAACTTTTGAATAATGAGTATCAATTAATCTTTTTATTTGGTAACTTATTCATTCATTCTCAAAAATATTATATTTATACATTGTATTTATTTCGCATTCACAGGTACAAATAATTCATATATATACATCTAGACAAATACGCCCGATACGAAAGCAAAAATTTCCGTTTCGTTACCCTTTTTTCCCGATGTTAAAAAGAAAAATGAAGCTCTAAGGTTAGTGCCTCTACGATCGTTGAGATAAAGACGCCAATAAATTTATATATCAATTTCATTTTTCATCGAAAGTGATTCTTTTGTATGAAAAACAAGTTTGAAAAAGTCAGATTTCGTGTGGTGATTTTTGAAAACTACAATGTTTTACGGCATCGATTACTATGGCGCTCATAAAACTCCATTTTTTGGTGAGGAAATAAATTATTGAAATGACATCTTGCGAAGAAAGTGAAATGGATTCTAAGGATCCTTTTTTATTGTTCTTATGTTCCTAGAATTCTTCAGTAGTAAAAAAACGTGATCGTATGTCGTCATTGAAAAAAAAAATCGTTTGATGTTATCGAGAAGATTTCAATAAAGTGTTTTGGCTGATAAAAACTGAAATTCTTTTTGTATCTTTTCTTAATGCAAAAGGGCTTTGAAAAGTAAACTGATAATGTAAATCGTCGCATATTAAAGATAATGATGTAATCTGTTACACATGTCGCAATTTTTAATTTGAGTACATTATCGTCATTACTTACCTGATGTCTTTTAAAGATTGTTACGAAATAGATAGGGTCAAAGATTGTTAAAACGTCATTTCAGAAACATATGAGATAAAGTAAATAATGCTGTAACAAATAAGCCATAGGCATAAAATTATTTTTTAGGGTGGAAGAAATTTTTATTTAAATTTGTTATAATTGTTTCAGTAAATCTGAGTTCATGTTAATCGCATTTTGCGGTTTACATGGCTTGGTTTTATTAACGCCTCTCTAAAAACAACACGAGGGCTACTGGCGATGGACTTCGTAATTTTGAGTCTCAGTCAAATGACGAACACGACACTTGAGCAGGAACATCACTCTCCAAGCTTTCACACCACGCTAACGGGAAGACTTCGTGCCTCAACAGATTTAACGTGCATCGGCCCAGGCTGCATGGCGGGTCTTTAGTGGCATCAAGGCTCGAACCCACAACTCGATGGAGTCACGAGTTACACAAAATTACAATTCCGTCACCAATAGCCCTCGTGTTGCTTCTCAGTACAACGTTAATAAGAACAAAATCATAAATCAACAAAGAGTTGACCAAAAGGGATTCTTCCTCGGCCTACTTTTTTAGGCTTTTAACTTCTGGCTTTGTCGTTGAAGAGAGCCGCTGCATACTCTCCCTCCAGTATTATCGTGATGATATGAAAAGGAACATTCTGAATGATATTTGTGATGAAGGTCGCTTTTCCAGCTTTTGCAATTGGTATTCATCTCCTACCTGTTGCGTTTTTTTCGATTTTGGGCAGTTTCCATTTGACGTCATTGGCAGTCTCTGGTTGAGTGGCGGATCTATTTGACACGTGCGCCGCAGCCTGTTTATCACTAGTGATTTATGTGTGGTTGTGTTAGTGAAGATACACAGATGCAAGTTTCTGCGCCGGGGCATAATGCCGTACTTGGCTTTGCTGCCATTTAGTGTTCAAGTACTGTGTCACCACTTCACCGGGCGATGTTTCCCCCAATTGCGGGGAAGTACAGTTGTCCTTGAATGTCGCCCATGTTTCGATCACTTGATCACTGTATCGGAAAAAAACTTCTCTGGGAGCTTTTTGCAGTGCTTTTATTAATTAGACCATTCTGGACCCCCCCCCCTTGAGCTAGTTATTAAGGTGTTTTAACTTCTGGTGGTGGTGTTGAAGACATCTGCCACACGTTAAATCTATCGAGAATCGAAGTTCTCGAGTGGATGTAGAGAGCAGAGTTTTAACTTAGTTGTAGTCCTCGTCATCTTACCGTGGCTTAAAATTACCAGACAGATATTAATCAAATCAGATTTATATCCTCGTATGTTCCAGTCTCTGGAGTCTTATGGATCTGACTTTGCCTTCAGCTAGTCCAAAAAGATTAGAAACAGCAATGAAACTTTCTCTTAATAAAATATTCAAGTCTCTAGCTCACGGTTTAACTAAACTTTTTGAGATTTATCTATTTCTCTCCAAACTATGTGTTAGTATTTCTGATAGTAGTTAATATAATTATTATAGTGACGCATTGTTTTACTAAATTCAGTGTGTCAAATAAATTTTTAAACTGACGCTAACTCCCTGTCTCAAGTGGTGTGAGTTTTTGCGAATGCGTAATAAGCCTGGATCCTCGGCAGAAGCATTGCTATGTGTGTTCTGCACTTTTGCTAAACTTACTCAAAAGGTATGGCCATTCATTCGATAAGTAAAGAATTTTCATGTTGAATAATGAAAATAAAAGAAAGACCCGTAATTAAATTTTAAACAAGATTTGATAAAAATACCTCGGAAACGTGCAAATTGATGAAACAAACTTAAGGTGATAGTTTTTATCGATTGTTTTTCTGTGGCGCAAGCATTTGATCTAATTTAAATATTAACTACTTTAATTAATTAACGGGATTTGCTTATGTTAATTTAATACACTAAAATTAAACTAATATTCATTTTAACAAGCAAACCTTATGAATTATACATTTATAATACAATTTACAGGTATATAATTGAAGTAATATGCAATTAATAAATTAATGCTTGTTGTGTCTTATGCAACGTGACCTTGCAAAATCTGAAATAAAAATTAGTGGTAGCAATCGGGGACAAGGGGGCACCTTTCCCTTTTTTGAAGGAAAAAAAAAACATTTTTATTACATTTCACCCACCTAAAACTATGAATTATAAATAAAACATTTGAATCAACTCTGTTGTCTTATCATTTAATTGTCTTTCTTTTAATTTCTTTAGTTGTTAAAAAATTTACTTAGCAGAAACATGCACAAATGCAATGCCATGTGTTATGACACGGTTGTTAGAGTCATGCGTCGCGGCTAACCGCATCACAAATCGCCGCAACAAATGGTGGAGACTTGCGCTGCAGGTGTAACATAAGCTGTTAGAAAGGGTAGTCAAGGTGGATGAATATGTCGAAGTCAACGCCAGGTGAAAACAAAGACACATAACGTTGTTTTTAAAACATACTAAACATATGTCCCTGAGAAATTTATTTTATACCTTTCTTTCTATTATATTATTGAATATATTGCTTTGAACACCTGATTCAATATGTTACTGAGTACAAAAAAATCTATAAGAGTATGTTTTGTTTTTTCCCTGCATATTTGGTGTAAAACCATGATTCGAGTGACGTCACTGGTTGGATTGTCGCAAATTATCATCTGTTTTTTTTTTTTGTTCGTTTTAAACCATAATTTTTTTATGAAATTATCACTGGACCTTTTTCTTTTATTATTTCTAATTAATTGTAATACATGCATAATATTGTATCTTTGTTGTTATTGTTGAAAGTTATATTTTATTAATTAAAATTTCAAAAACAAAATTAAACACTGGTATTAAAAGTGGAGTAGCCTGATCCAGTGTTATAAAATCAGGAAAGTGAGTAAATGCTGTTGAGGATTTTCTTTTTTTGGAACATCAGCCAGCTATAGCTATTGTACGCCAAACTTGGTAATCTATGATCTAGACTTAAAGAACACACCCCCGGCCGGCCCCCAGAAATGCTATGAAAGTATTGGTTGACGAAGAGGAGGGTCGAACACGGAGAAAAATCGATGGGGCATTCAGAGGGTAATTCACCCTGTTTACTAAAGACAACTAACCAATGAGGAAAAGGAGACGATCACTCAGATATTTCAGTGAATCCTGTACTTATCTAGAGAAAGCCACTGAGCTTCAGATATTTAAGAGTACCTTAAGGTATAAAAGTAGAAACATATTCAGTTAGCCAGAAGAAAAACCCGTTATTGGGTGAATTTTAAGGCCGTGGGGGTAACCCAGTTGTCTTGGTTGCGGATTCACGGCTGGCGTTGGTTTTGTCAAGTCGTGGGTTCGAGCCCTGATGCATCCAAAGATCAGCCATGTAGCGGGGATCACGAACATTAAATATGGTCGAGGTACCAGCTCAGGTTTCGTCCTCGTCACTTGACCGAGGCTCAGAATTACGAGGTCTGTCGCCAATATCTCTCTTGTTGATTGATTGGTTTTTGTGGGATGTAGTGCAACAAAGGATATTATCCCCAGCCCTCGCGTTTCTTCTAACGCGACGTTAATCAAATCTAATCAAAAACGATTCATTTTTCTCTTGAACACATAATTTCAAAATCCATTTAGTATTACGGTACAGGAGACAAAACAAGGAACACATTTTACAAAAAAAAAAAAAAAAAAAAAAAAAAAAAAAAAAAAAAAAGGATTGAATCAGATAGAAATTAGTATTGTTGAAAATACGCTACTTAAAAAGGTAGAGAAGGCTAAAATATAATGTTCGAGTTTTGATATCGGAAAAGTGTTCAATTTCAGGTCCTATTTTTTTAACATTATGTGAAGATAGCTTTTATTAAGACATACTTTTAAATGAAACTATCCAATTCCTCCTTTTAATTCTCAAAATACCATTTAATTGTAATACATGAAATATTGTTCCTTTGATGAAAGTTGTAATGTACAGCATATTGTTCAAAATTTAAAAAAAGTAATAAATATACACACAGTTAAAGTAACCACAATAAATTTGGTCAAAGGTCAAAAAAGTTATCATTTTGTAATCAAATTTTTAATTTTTTGTATCTACCCTCGATCTCTTCCAGATATCTCTCTGTTTTTTAGTTTGTTTTTTCCTATGATTTTTTTTTGCCCTCTCCCCACTATTAATTCCCTCATTGCCACTATAGTTCATAAAGTTTATAATGAATAGGAATACATCCTAAATTTGTGACAATCTTCCTGTAGAAATACAAAACACTTTTTGATAGATTTTTCACAAATATAATTTTTTTTATCCACTATCGAGATTGAAGACAGGTTTAAAAAAATCCAGTACATTTCCATTTCGCCTGTGCAAGCGATAAAATCTAAAAAATTATACAACTCGATGCCACACGGAATATGTATACTGTGTTGTCGATAATAAAGTCTGCTTGAGATTTGCGCCGGCGAATGGAAAAGTATTTAAAATCCTGTAAATTTATTTTACCAATTTTTCTGTGTTATATATTTCTCTTGCATGATGTCAATTTAATTAAAATTAAGTCTTTCCTGATCTAAGAAGAAAATCGTATTTTTCCCTGAAATCTCGAGGTTATAAAAAACACACACACAATGAATCGATGAAAAAAAAAAAAAAGCCGATGACTGTTGAGTTATTAAATGTTATCTATCAATTGCGCTGCTCTTCAGTGTAACGCTACATATTTGAAAATTAAAAGCGCTTTCGAGATAACTAGAATCAATCTAAATTGTCACAGAAGTGAAGGAAAATATATCGCTTTCACTTTTTAACCTTCCTTTTCTCCAGCTTGCTCATCAAAAACTGAATGGCTTTGTAAAATACGATGTGAAAGGTTAAAGTACTTAGAAAAGGGTTAAAATTTGTTTGCTCAGCAACCCTTCAGATAATTTTTGTGCGTTTTACAAAAGACAGCGAAGTGCCATTTTATCTGATGCATTTTTTCCACCTGTAATTTGATTCTTATTTAGAAAGTGTTAGATGACGTAGGGTATGTGAAAAAAAAATATGATTTCGCTTATCTCAAGAAGATAAATAGAATCTGTTAGAGTATATAAAATATTCAAGTACAGGTAGGGTCGGCCGAGGTAGTTTTAACCCTTGGAAGATATATAAAGGTCATAACGATTACTATCATGGGCGTAATTCACCCAGATAAATGAGTTATATTTTGTAAATTTAATAAAGACATGCAAATGAGTTTAGATGTATTAAAAGAATGACATATTTGATGAAAATTATAAATTTATTTTTTGCTGTTATTGCAAATAAACTCGGATGATATATTTTTTCCATCACTACAATTTTAGGCTCTTTCCCATGTCATTATCAATCAGCATAATCATTCTCTACATCATGGTCGTCTTCATTATCGCTTACATTGTCCTCATAATCGAAAAATTATCTCTTATATCGGAAAAAAGGTATGCCATTTTGGCATACCTTTTCATTTCATCTTTTTGGGAGGAGAGAAGAAAAGGGAACCCATGTTATAAAAGTTTCTTCACGGCAATAAAAATAAAATGAATAAATACTTCAAAATAACTATTCCTCAACCACTGGTTTATAATTGTTTTCCTAGAAACAAAAACTTATGACTATGATACTTAACAGCTAAATTAAATCTCCACAGTAATTAAAAATAACTATACTTATGGTATCACGGTGAAATATCACCCCAGATCAGCTTTCTTTGTGGTGCAGCTAACGAAGAATACAACAAAGTGAGCTTTTCTTTATGATAACGTTATCCCTACTGATCGCAGGAAAATAAAATTGATGCGGAAAAATAATGATGCAGGAAAAATCAGTAGCACTGTAATTCGGGTTTTAAGTATGTTAGAAAAACAATTCACATGGGTGATTTTCAATTTTTCTCCCATGATGCCTTTTAACAATTGAAGATACAAGAACATCTTATATATTATTTGTTAGTTCATTTTGTAAGAAAAGGGTTCTTTTCTACCTTTTAAGTTTTAATCCCAATATACACCGCGACCTTGCAAGACGGTATTAGTGCATTTATTTATTCAATAAAATCTGAATTCTTGTCGCCGAGTTTTGTCTTCTTAGAACATAATATTACAATATTTACTTAAAACCACCCGTGGTGACCAGATGTTTGCTGTAGCTCATGAAGTCGTGATGACTAAAAGGGGTACCAGTGTCGGTATAGCTGGAACCCCCTGGGATTTATCAGGAGATCTTGCCTTCTTTAGGTAGGTACGGACATAATGACCAAGTAACCTAGTGAACTTTCTTCTTTCCCATTGTGTTTACTGTCTTTGGTAAACACTTGTGACCGTCCCTAGATATCCTAGTGATCATCTCTATTTTGATCCCCTTCTTGTCAACCAAAGTTATTCCTTTTTTCTATTTTTTCTAATGCGTAGATCACAGTTTCATTTTACTAGCTTTAAACTCGCTCACTTACTTTTTGGCGCAGCAGGACCACATCTGGCTGCGCCATCATAAATGCTATCATCTCATTTCAAACGTCTAGATCAATACGGTTATACCTTTATTTGGTACAGCATGATTATATTCTCGCTTAAAATTCAACATCACATTCTGTATTTTAAAAAATAAGTTATTCGAACTGTATTCAAATTTTGTTACTGTTTCAGAAATTATATCAATTTTTACAATAACTTACATTTATAGGAAGATGTTTCTGAAATTGTGAATAATAAGAAGTTATCAAAATTCAACATTAAGCAAGATCACGTTACCTCTTTTAGACATTTTATCTATCGAATCTTAAAGACAATGAACTGAATTAGAAGGTTATTATCAATGAATTTCAAGTAAACAACCTATCAGTAAATGAAATAGAAATCACGTATTGCAAAACTTATTCTAGTATGCCGATATTTGATTTTTATAAACACAGATTTCTCAATAAAGATGCCCACCTGACAGAACATTTTGCCTCTTAAATAGAGATGTTCCTTAATAAGAGGTAAAATACATATACTGAAGGACAAATACAGGAATTGTCTCTCAAAATAGCGGTGTCCTCATGATCATAGGTGAGATCAAATGACAGAGTTATTAAGGCAAAAAGCCTGATATAACTAGGCCAGCCAAACAAGGCATACTCATGCGATCTAGAGGCTGAAAAAATGGGAGAGAGAGAGAAAGAGAGAGAGAGAGAAAGAGAGAGAGAGAGAGAGAGAGAGGAGAGAGAATTGGTGGACAAGTAGGGTTGAAAATAAAAAGAGGTCGCGTAGGGAATCCCTGGGTTGGTCATCAGTGCTTTACCATTGACAGATAAACACCACGAAAAAAAAAACCCTGAAGGGATAAGCATACGAAGGTACTAGTTTTAATTATTATATTAACGATTTTGTGGGACAGAAACGTTACTTTTAATAAATAATTAATTATTTATATTTTTTATATACCTCTAACTACCAATTTGTGCAATGTAATAAACAGAAACGCAGTAAAGCGTTATTTTACAATGAAACTTGTTTCAAGGCCTCTAGAATTAACTTTGCATCGGCTTGTATTTGCTCGCGCCGACCTTAAATGCAAGACATAGGTCCATAAAAATGTTTTTTTTTTTTTTTTTTTTGTTTTTAAGAGATGTAACAGTCCGTTCGTCATTTTTAAAATTCTATTTACCATCTTTCTTAAACACCTTCAATAATTATTAGACTCCCAAATGAAGGTGTACGTATGATCAAGACAACTTTATTGATTCACATTCTAGATTATGCTCTAATAATGAAATCTAGTTACCTAATCACTTGTTCTGATTTATACACTTCTTTTTTAACAGCTTGTTCTTATCTTAGTACTTTTAACTAGATTTTCTTCAATCTAAAAAGCTGATTAAGATGCTCTAAAATATAAAATCTATCAAGATTATAATTATCTATCAACAAAGAAATCATCCTCTCTCTCCTCCCCTTCATTTTCCTTACAATTCTATTTAATTTAAGCATCATTATTCCTTTTATTTCTTCTTACTTATCTTCATCTAATTTACCTAATGACATTTAATTTGTTTGGAAGAAATTCGTTCAATATTACTATAAGTCTCCCATTGTTAGTGAAGTGAAATTCCTGAATAAACGTTTCAAGGGAGGATTACGCCTCATATTGCGGCTGTTATTAGTCATTCTACTTTAATTGCCTTCGTGTAATGTTAAAATCAAAACTACAGTCAGAGACAATTTTTGATAGAAATATCATAATTTATTGTAGTTTAAATGGCTATGATCGTTTACAGGGCCTTTAGAATTAAGGAGTATTCGATAAGAGAATAATGTTTCATTTAAGGTTATGAAACATTAACTTAATGAAGGGATGAAAAAGAATAAAGGAAGGGGATTAAAACGAGATTGGAGTATTAAAACAAGAAGTGTATTATGAAGAGAATGAAGTATTGAAAAGAAATATGAAACGTATCTGTTCAGAAAACATTGACTGTTAGAAAAGAAACGAGTAGTATAGGGTGTCAACCTGCGGGGCGGATCAATCAAAGTGGCCCAAGAAGGAGTGTGAGAAAAAATAAATATCAATTCTATGTTCGAAAATTAACTCCCAAATAATTAATTCAAAGCAGTGACAAAGTACTTCTCTAAGCCAGTCCACTTTCTTGATACAAAAATTGAAAATAAACTCTTGGAAATAATAAAAAATATTTTATGTTTAAAATTTTCTTCGTTTACAGTCGATTTGTGATATGCTGACAAATTTTCAATGAAAATGTAGGATTGAAATTCACATCTAATTTAAAAAAGATATTTCGTAAAAAAGTCTCTTTATTATTACTTTCAAAAATCATACCTGCCGAAAGATAAATATCCCTGCTGCTTTCTTCTATTTTTTTTTCATTATTGTTCAAGCACGTGACATTTGTCAGCAACTTTTATCTAGAATGGAATAGAACTAGAGTAAATTAAAACTATAATTAAAGGACCTTAAGACTTAGAGAACTCCTTGACAGAATTGCGATCACTTAACGAAGCAGTTATTGATGTGATTCGTATCTAAAGGTTCAATATTAGCCATACAAATGTTCTATGATTTACGTTTTCTGTATAAAATTTATAAGGTCATATATACTCGTCTTCTACCAATGCAGCCTGAAAAGCCAAAAAATGGGTATCCCTGAAGTAGCATAATACAAGGTTTGATTAAAGTATAGTGGTCGCGGTAGCTTGTTGATTTTGGTTTCGAACTGAACAG
>BMAW01001332.1:766-24266 GCA_019974015.1 Nephila pilipes | reverse complement strand
TGTTTACTAAAGACAACTAACCAATGAGGAAAAGGAGACGATCACTCAGATATTTCAGTGAATCCTGTACTTATCTAGAGAAAGCCACTGAGCTTCAGGTATTTAAGAGTCCCTTAAGGTATAAAAGCAGAAACATATTCAGTTAGTCAGAAGAAAAATCCGTTATTGGTTGAATTTTAAGGCCGTGGGCGTAACCCAGTTGTCTTGGTTGCGGACTCACGGCTGGCGTTGGTTTTGTCAAGTCGTGGGTTCGAGCCCTGATGCATCCAAAGATCAGCCATGTAGCGGGGATCACGAACATTAAATATGGTCGAGGTACCAGCTCAGGTGTCGTCCTCGTCACTTGACCGAGGCTCAGAATTACGAGGTCTGTCGACAATAGCTCTCTTGTTGATTGATTGGTTTTTTGTGAGATGTAGTGCAACAACGGATATTATCCCCAGCCCTCGTGTTTCTTCTAACGCGACGTTAATCAAATCTAACCAAAAAGATTCATTTTTCTCTTGAACACATAATCTCAAAATCCATTTAGTATTACAGTACAGGAGACGAAACAAGGAACACATTTTACAACAGAAAAAAGGGGATTGAATCAGATAGAAATTAGTATTGTTGAAAATACGCTACTCTAAAAGGTAGAGAAGGCAGAATATAAAATTAATGTTCGAGCATTTTGATATCGGAAAAAGTGTTTCAATTTCAGGTCCTATTTTTTAACATTATGTGAAGATAGCTTTTATTAAGACATACTTTTTTAAATGAAACTATCACAACTCCTTTTTTAATTCTCAAAATACTTCCATTTAATTGTAATACATGAATAATATTGTTCCTTTGATGAAAGTTGTAATGTACAGCATATTGTTCAAAATTTAAAAAAAGTAATAAATATACACACAGTTAAAAGTAAACCACAATAAATTTGGGTCAAAGCGTCAAAAAGTTATCATTTTGTAATCAAATTTTTAATTTTTTGTATCTACCCTCGATGCTCTTCCAGATATCTCTCTCTGCTTTTTAGTTTGTTTTCCCTATGATTTTTTTTGCCCCTCTCCCCACTATTAATTCCCTATTGCCACTATGGTAGTTCATAAAGTTTATAATGAATAGGAATACATCCTAAATTTGTGACAATCTTCCTGTAGAAATACAAAAACACTTTTTGATAGATTTTTTCACAAAAATATAATTTTTTTTATCCCACTATCGAGATTGAAGACAGGTTTAAAAAATCCGGTACATTTCCATTTCGCCTGCGCAAGCGATAAAATCGCCAAAAATTATACAACCGATGCCACGCGGAATATGTGTATACTGTGTGTTGTCGCTAATAAAGTCTGCTTGGCGAGATTTGCGCTGGCGAAATGGAAAAGTGCCAAAACTCCTGTGTAAAATTTATTTTATCCAATTTTTCTGTATTATATATTTCTTTGCATGATGTAATTTAAGTTAAATGAAGTCTTTTCCTGGATCCTATGAAGAAAATCGTATTTTTTTTCCTTAAATCTAGAGGTTAAAAAAAAAACAACACGATTAATCGATGAAAAAAAAAGCCGATGACTAAAGTTATTAAATGTTATTCACTCTATTGCGCTGTCAGTTTTGTGTAACGCTACATATTTAAAAAAATAAAAAGTGCTTGTCAAGATAACTAGAATCCAATCTAAATTGTCAACAGAAGTGAAGGAAAATATATCGCATTTCACTTTTAACCTTCCCTTTTCTCCAGCTTGCTCATCAAAACTGAATGGCTTTGTAAAATACGATGTGAAAGGTTAAAGTACTTAGAAAAGGGTTAGGCAAAATTTGGTTGCTCAGCAACCCTTCAGATAATTTTTGTGCGTTTTAAAAAAGACAGCGAAGTGCCATTTTTATCTGATGCACTTCTTTCCACCTGTAATTTGATTCTTATTTAGAAAGTGTTAGATGACGTAGGGGTATGCCACGTGAAAAAAAAAATACATTTCGCTTATCTCAAGAAGATAAATAGAATCTGTTAGAGTAAGGGCTATAAAATATTCAAGTACAGGTAGGGTCGGCCCGAGGTAGTTTTAACCCTTGGAAGATATATAAAGGGTCATAACGTTATCATGGGCGTAATTTCACCCCAGTAAATGAGTTATATTTTGTAAATTTAATAAAGACATGCAAATGAGTTTAGATGTATTAAAAGAATGACATATTTGATGAAAATTATAAAATTTATTTTTTGCTGTTATTGCAAATAAAACTTCGGATGATAGGCATTTTTTTCCATCACTTACAATTTTGGCTCTTTCCCCCATGTCATTATCAATCAAGTTTACATAATCATTCTCTACATCATGGTCTTCTTCATTATCGCTTACATTGTCCTCATAATCGAAAAATTATCCTCATAATGGAAAAAGGTATGCCATTTTTGGCATACCTTTTTCCATTTCATCTTTTTTTTTTGGGGAGGGGAGAGGAAGAAAAGGGGGAACTCCATGTTATAAAAGTTTCTTCACGGCAATAAAATAAAATGAATAAAAATACTTCAAAAATAACTATTTCCTAACCACTCGGTTTATAATTGTTTTCCTAGAAACAAAACTTATGACTATGATACTTAACAGCAAATTAAATCTCCACGAAGTAATTAAAAAAAATAACTTACACTTATGGTATCACGGGTGAAATATCACCCCAGATCAGCTTTCTTTGTGGTGCAGCTAACGAAGAATACAACAAAAGTGAGCTTTTCTTTATGATAACGTTATCCCTACTGATCGCAGGAAAAATAATAATTGATCGCAGGAAAAATAATAATTGATCGCAGGAAAAATCAGTGTTACCAGTAATTCGGGTTTTTAAGTATGTTAGAAAAACAATTCACATGGGTGATTTTCAATTTTTCTCCCATGATGCCTTTTAACAATTGAAAGATACAAGAACATCTTATATATTATTTGTTAGTTCATTTTGTAAGTTTAAAAGGGTTCTTTTTCTACCACCCCCCTTTAAGTTTTAATCCCAATATACACCGCGACCTTGCAAGACGGTATTAAGTGCATTTATTTATTCAATAAAATCTGAATTCTTGTCGCCGAGTTTTGTCTTCCAGGACCATAATATTACAATATTTACTTAAAAACCACCCGTGTGGTGACCGGATGTTTGCTGTAGCTCATGCATGTCGTAAGAGGCGACTAAAAGGGGTACCCAGTGTCTGGGGGTATAGCCGGGAACCCTGCCCCTGGGGATTATATCAGGAGATCTTGCCTTCTTTAGGTAGGTACGGACATAATGACCCCAAGTAACCCTAGTGAACTTTCTCTTTCCCATTGTGTTTACTGTCTTTGGTAAACACTTGTGACGCGTCCCTGAGATATCCTAGTGATCCTTCTCTATTTTGATCCCCTTCTTGTCAACCAAAAGTTTACCTTTTTTCTATTTTTTTCACACGTCTAGATCACAGTTTTACATTTTACTAGCTTTAAACTCGCTCACTTACTTTGTTTGGCGCAGCAGGACCACATCTGGCTTTTGCGCCATCATAAATGCTATCACTCATTCAAACGTCTAGATCACAGTTACACTTTATTTGGTACAGCATGGCCATATGTGGCTCTCGCGCCATTAAAATTCAACATCACATTCACCAATTATTTAAAAATAAGTTATTCGAACTGTATTCAAATTTTGTTACTGTTTCAGAAATTATATCAATTTTACCAATAACTGTTACATTTATAGGAAGATGTTTCTCGAAATTGTGAATAATAAGAAGTTACTCAAAATTCAACATTAAGCAAGATCGATTTACCTCTTTAGACATTTTATCTATCGAATCTTAATTAGACAATGAACTGAATTAGAAGGTTATTATCAATGAATTTCAAGTAAACAACCTATCAGTAAATGAAATAGAAATCACGTATTGCAAACTTATTCTAGTATGCCGATATTTGTATTTTATAAATACAGTATTTCTCAATAAAGGATGCCCACCTGACCAGACATTTTGTCCCTTAAATAGAGATGTTCCTTAATAAGAGGTAAATACATATACAATTGAAAGGGACCGGGGCCAATAGAATTGTTCCTTAAATAGCGGTGTCCTTTATAAAAGGTCATAGTGTGAGTCAATGATGGTAGAGTTTAATAGCGCAAAAGCCTGATATAACTAGGCTGTGCCAAACAAGGCATAATTGTGATCTAGAGGCTTGAAAAAATGGGAGAGAGAGAGAGAGAGAGAGAGAGAGAGAGAGAGAGAGAAATTGGTTGACAAGGAGGGTTGAAAATAAAGAGAGGTCGCTAGGGTATCCCTGGGTTGCGTCATCAGTGTTTACCATTGACAGTAAACACCACGAAAAAGAAAAAGCCTCTGAGGGGTATAAGTATACGAAGGTATAGTTTTTAATTATTTATTATATTAACGATTTTTGTGGGATAGAAACGTTACTTTTAATAAATAATTTAATTATTTATCAATTTTCATGTACACTCCTAACTATACCAATTTGTGCAATGTAATAAACAGAAACGTGCAATAAAGCGTTATTTTACAATACGAAACTTGTTTCAAGGCTTCGCAAATTAACTTTGCACCGGGCTCTGTATTTGCTCGCGCCGACCTTAAATGCAAGACATAGGTCCATAAAAATTTTTTTTTTTTTTTTTTTTGCTTTTTAAGAGATGTAACGCCCGTTCGTCATTTTCTTAAAATTCTATTTACCATCTTTCATAAACACCTTCAATAATTATTAGGCTCCAAATGAAGGTACGTATGATCAAGACAAAAATTTTATTGATTCGCAATTCTAGATTATGCTCTAATAATGAAATCTGAACTTACCTAATCACTTGTTCTGATTTACACACTTCTTTTTAACAGCTTGTTCTTATCTTAGTACTTTAACTAGATTTCGCTTCAATCTAAAAAGCTGATTAAGATGCTCTAAAATATAAATACCTATCAAGATTATAATTATCTATCAAGCAAAGAAATCGTTATCCTCTCTCTCTCCCTCCCCCTTCATTTTCCTTACAATTCTATTTAATTTAAATATCATTACCCCTTTTTATTTCTTCTACTTATCTTCATCTAATTTACCTAATGACATTTAATTTTGTTTGGGAAGAAATTCAGTTCAATTTACTATTAAGTCCCCATTGTTAGTGAAGTGAAATTCGCGAATAGCCCAACGTTTCAGAGGGAGGATTACGCCTCATATTCCGCGCATGATTGTAAGCATTCCACTTTAATTGCCTTTGTGTAATGTTAAAAACAAAACTACAGTCCGGAGCAATTTTTTGATAGAAAAATATCGTAATTTATTGTAAGTTTAAATGGCTATGACGTTTACAGTGGGCCTTAGAATTAAGGAGTATTCGATAAGAGAATAATGTTTCATTTAAGGTTAAAATGAAACATTAACCTTAATGAAGGGTGAAGAAGAATAAAGGGAAGGGGGGGGATTAAAACGAGATTGGAGTATTAAACAAGAAGTGTATTATGAAGAGAATGAAGTATTGAACAAGAAATATGAAACGCATTCGTTCAGAAAAACTTATTTGATTCAGAAAGAAACGAGTAGTATAGGGGTGTCCAACCTGCGGTCAGCGGATCAATCAAAGTGGCCCAAGAAGGGAGTGTGAAAAGAAATAAATATCAATTCCTAGTGTTCGAAAATTAACTCCCAAATAATTAATTCAAGAGTTACAGTGACAAATTGCCTCTGCTAAGCCAAGTCCACTTTCTTGATACAAAAAATTGAAAATAAACTCTTGGAAATAATAAAAAAAATATTTTATGTTTAAAATTTTTGCGGCTTCGTTTACAGTCGATTTAGATATGCTGCCTGCAAATTTTCAAATGAAATGTATAGGATTGAAATCTCACATCTAATTTAAAAAAGATATTTCGTAAAGTCTCTTTATTATTACTTTCAAAAATCATACCTGCCGAAAGATAAATATCCCTCGCTGCTTTCGTTATTTTTTTTTTCATTATTGTTCGGAAGCACGTACATTTGTCAGCAACTTTTATCTAGAATGGAATAGACTAGAGTAAAATTAAAACCATAATTAAAGGATGAAGACATTGAGAACTCCTTGACAGAATTGCGATCACTTCAAACGAAGCAGTTATTGATGCATTCGTATCTAAAATTCAATGTTAGCCATCACATTAATTTTATGATTCTTAGTTACGTTTTCTTATAAAATTTATAAGAAAGCGTCATATACTCGTCTTCTACCAATGCAGCCTGAAAAGCCAAAAATATTGGGTATCCCTGAAGTAGCATAATACAAGGTTTGATTAAAAAGTAGTGGTCGCGGTAGCTTGTTGATTTTGGTTTCGAACTCACAGCCGGCATTATTTTCTTCAAGTCGTAGGTTCGAGCCCTGATATCATTAAAGGTACGCCTTTAGGGGGCTGATGTACGTTAAATTTGGTCGAGGTTCCAAGTCCTCCAGTTGGCATGGTGGCAGTTCAGGTGTTGTCCATATAATTTATCCGAGGTTCGAAATTATGAGGTCTGTCGCCAATAATAGTAGCCGTCGTCGATCCGTCCGTCAAGTATAATCCGTCACTAATAATAGTCTAAATACGATGTTAATAAATAATCAATCGCAATCAAATGATTTAAAAGTTTCACCACCATGGCCATGACTTTTTTTCAATAGTTACCTCATTTTTAAAATTTTTGTTCTACCTGAATGCTACATATATGATCTATATGACGTATTTATTTTCTTGAATTCCAAATGTTGCTGGAGTGCTGATAACTGAAGAAGATGGCGACCCAAATAATTTGAAACATAAAAGCGTCATTGCCACTTGCGAATTTCATCTCTTCCCAACGAAGAAAAATCACCTTAAGAGGCACCTCTTTCGTTCTGACGACGAGGTGGAAGTTGCCCTTCAAGCTTGATGTTGACAACAACCACCGAAATTCTTCTTTAGCAGTTTGTCCAATTCATCATGGGGTTGAGTGAGTGCGTCGAATAGGATGGGGAATATCAAAAAGTGAATTGTGCATTACATTATAATACATGTAGCTTTGAGGTACAGCAAAAATTGTGAAAATCGGGTAACAAATAATAAAGTTATGAACTTGAAGGGCATTACTTTAAGTCAAATAACGTATTAGCAAAAATAAAATATCGAACAAGAAGTATAGAAAACACTTTGTACAGAAATTGAGTTTATTCGTTAGGAAACAGTTAGTATTTTGAAATATGTTGCTTTTTCCAAATATTTATGAAATATTAAAGTACTAATAATCTAAGTAATATATTTCTTTCATAAGGGACTGAAACTTGATCTTATTTGTGTTTAGCATTTGGCAACAATCTAAATTATAATTTGTTTGCCAAAAGCTGCTCTTGTGTTGAAATAAATAACAAAAACGAAATTAAATCATAACTATTAAAATGTTCTATTATGGATTCTGTTTTGTTATTGTGGAGAGGGTTTAATACTCGCTATTAAATGAGAATTTAAATTTTAAATTATTTGAAGGTTTTTTAAATGTTTTCACACAAACAGTAGTAAACTACAAAAACGAAAAAAAAAAAAAAAAAAAAAAAATGTTTATAGGGTATATGACCATTTAACGCGGTGTTTTTGAGGAAGGCTCAAATCAAAATATATTTAATCGTGTTTACAGAGAAGTTTTTGATTCTGGTTGGAAAAGAAAGAATTATAAAGTGAGATCCTAACAATTTTTGCTTGTATTGTTTTGATTTTAACTGTCCATATTTCATATTAGTCACTTCAGCTGAGTTGGTATGGTCTCGAGCTTATGGCCGGTATTTTGTCTGACGAAACGTGGGTTCAAACCCAGATGCCACTAACAACCAATCGTATAAAGGGCTGATGCATATAAAATCTATGCTGGGATTCAGCCCTCACAATGGGATTCAATAGCCCTCGTGTTGCGACAAGGTTAATAAACAACCACATTGAATTCATTTCACAGTAAAATTGTTGATTGATTTAACGCAAAATTTATTTTTCTTCGCATTTACTTTTATTATTTTATTCATTCAAAGGCTTAATTGGTGGTATACTCCCGCACGCCAAGCTTTTTTTTTTCTTTCGCCAATTTGTTTCGGCTTCTCTAATGGATTAGGCTTAACTTTGTAGTGTGAAGTATTCCAATGACACTCAACACGAAATTCAGCACGAAAAGCTTCCTCCTCCCCTCTTTCAGATGGCACCAACAAGCTGTCCTTATTCTAATTCAAAATTAAAAAAACGCTGTTGGAACTCTTCAATTTTTTTTAAATAAAAAAAGTTTTGAATACTTGAAATTTGAAGTCACTCGAGTCTGTAATCATTTAAAAAGTTGTACAAAACGAGCGGAGCAAGTTTGGGTCGTGTAACAATCACCTAGAAGAGGCAAAGTTTCCTGCTCAAAATTTTTTCGAAATTCAGGCCACGGACTGCCGCTTTCAGATTGAACAATCGAATCCGGTCCCCACCTCCTCTTACCTACTTCTAGACAGCTGCCTGCGTAAAAGTTCTATGATTTAACTTTAATCCATTTTGTCGTGATTTAAATTTAACTTCAATTTTTTAAATAATAAAATTTTGAACTAAATTTTGTTAAAACAAAAAAATTTCTTCGTTTTGAAATGAACACATATTATTCAATACAAGGATAATAAAGTACAGAGGAAAAGCTGAATCTCTCATGGCTAGAGTGAAATAAATTTCAATCTTAAAACTTAGATGTCTCCCCTTTAAATTTTTTTTATCCACAGAGCAATTAAAGAATCTTGGGACCGTATATATATATATATATATATATATATATTATACGTGTGTTAGCTCGGGTATGCCACAGTTGCGTACGCAGAATAATCGCAATTTGTATAATTGCGCTCATGCAGAAATTAGTTGTTCTAAAGTGCCGCCTCGTGCCAAGTTGAGAATGTACAAGGGGCTTATGGTCGTCTCATGGCATAGTGAGAAAATGGCAAGCAACTCAAGGAGGGCAGCCACAATTATAACACAAATAATTAATGAGTTTTTTCCTAACTGTTAAAAAATATTTATTGCTATTATATCTGTAGATTAAATTGAGATGAAATACTTTTCGTTATGTCAGAAATAGAATGTTGTGTGGAATATACATTTCTAGTGACTGAATATCAGTCAAATAAATCTAAGTGATGATCAAAATTCTTTTTTTTTTCCTTTTAAGAGCGAAGAAAAAAATTTGATTAAACTTCTCTTTATGACTTCCTTAAACTATCTTATTTCATGGAGGAAAAATGAAGTCTATATTTATTTTAAGCAATTTTAAAAAAACAACTTTTTATGCAAAATATTTTGAATTTAAATGAGGTAATCGAAACCTAATTTCAAAATTTTGAACTTAAAACTTGTAGTATAAGAACCCCTTCCCCTCCAGAAAAGGGAACAAACTAAAAATTTGTTTATAGAAAATGTGAAAAGCGAAATGTAAAAGATAACCTTAGATTTTAAAAAAAAGAACACTCTTATCGAAATCTCTATATCTAAATTTCTTCATACAAACAAAATATATATTGAAATTTGATGACGAGAGGAATCATGAAAATTTTAGAACTTTTCAAATTAGTTCCAACGGACTTTTTTTTCCAGCAAGCTCATCGATTTTAAAGTTGATGCAAAATATACCTCTAAGACACTCTAAACTTTATCTGTCAACATTAAGAATATTTGGTCATGACATTAAATATATACCAATGCTTATAGAATTACGCTGAAGTGCGCTTCAAAAAGTGGTGTAAATGCAAATTATTTCTTCACCTTCAAAATATATCTTATACTTTATCTCTTTCCACTGACATCAATTATCTGTTAATGTAATTTAACTATCGTCTCGATTGAGCAGTAGATTAAACAATTGTAATTTGGGAGACAACAGTTACAGTTTGACTACAACAATAATAAATTCAAAATTTTTTTTTCTCTCGGTTTCCTCATAAGAGAAGAATTTATCTGAAATTGTTTGAAAGATATCTGAATGTTTGTGTTGCAATAACGGTTATGGTATGTTTCTTTTTTTTTTAAAAATTTTTTTTAATTGATGATTATTGTCACATATTTATGAATACCCTTGCTCTTATTAAAAAATGTATTATTAAGTCTGTTTAGAGGCGCATCCAGGAGGTAGGCACGCACACTCACAGGGAACGTTTCAACTACCGGTCATAATTTTTCGCACAGACGAAATAACATTCCTCTGAGCAGGAAGTTTTATCTAATCTCATGCGAGGATTTTTGGTATTTTTTTATGTAATACTCTTTATTTTTGTGATACATATCTTCTCAAATTATTAGTAGAGCTTAGATTTTATGTGTGGCTAACAATGATATTTCAATCTTTCCAACTATAAAAGTAATTTTTTCGTAATGAAGATCCCCCCTCTCATTTGAATATGGACATGTTTTGTAAGATATAATTATTATCATTTAGGTACCATTTTAAAGAAAACTATTACGCAATATATGGTGTGTGTTCCAAATTGCTATATAAAATACGAATGCATATAGGAACCTAAAATATTTTTTCTCTAAATAATATTTAAGTTTTGAGGAATAATTTTTTTTATAAAAAAAGGGGGAAAAAATTAAATTTCCGAAATTTTTCAAAGAAAATATTTAGTAATATCATTAAAAAAGTAGGTTCACTATATTTTATATATTATTATTTTTTATATCATGAGTAAAATATTTTGTATATGTATGGAGTATAATTTTTGAAAAATGGTACCTAAATGCAAATATATCTGAAAAATCATGTCCATATTCAATTCAAAGGAAAAGAAAAACTTTTTGAGCAAAAAATATTTTTATAGATCAATAAAATGAGATAGTCTTAAATTCGGCGTTTTATTTTCCCTCTGATGTCTTGCTACCTCAAACAAATTTAAAAGTATTTGTTTATTATTTTTTTTCAAAGTTGTTTTTTGTATCCAAATACAGGATTAGACTATCTATCCTATCGCAAGGGGATAAAAGCCTTTATTGTTCTATATTCTTCAAAACCGAACAATCGATCAATTGTATTGTGAGTTTTTAGTTCTTAATTTGAATTTGATTCCCGAGTTAATATTTAATTTATTTTTAGATTAAGGACTAAGTGATCATAAACTCAATAAGCTAAATAAACAAACATAGTTAAATGTCATGAAATTTTTAAAGAATTTTTTTTTTTTTGCCCCTTCCCCTGTCGATTTTATGGCCACCCCTCGAATGGCGGCTTACCTTCTTTGGGATTTTTTCTGGATTCCACTCTGAGTCTGTTGATAATGTATTATGAGTTTCTGCTAATCCTTTTAAAATTTGCAAGTAACTAATTTTTTAAAGATGTGTTACTGGTTCTTTAATACGACTCTGTGTGGATTATTCTTCCTTTATCACTAAAAAAATTATATTATATATAAAGACTTATTTAAAACTAGTTATTTATTAATATTTTATGCAAAATTAAAAATGCAAATGATCAGTATAAATACAAAAATTGTAAAAATTATCGAAAAAAATTGAATTTGCAATGATCTATTTGGATTATAATGAAACAATTCCACCAAAGTCGGGACTAAAATATCTCCTGCCGAACCAGTAAAAGCTTAATTAGATGAAGATACTCATCATATAAATTTATTCTTAGTAACTTTTTTTTTTGTTCTGTTATAGATGACAGATATACTTCTGATATTATATTTTTCTTTGTTTTTATACTTTTCGATGACATTACTATGTTTGTTTTCTTTAATTTGTTTCAGAACATAACTTATTCTCTCTCTCTTGTTGCTGAATTAACAAATTGTCACTATCTTATAATCTGTATAGTCTACGTAATGAATAGAACTATTTTCCTCAATGAATTTTTTATTTATCAAATCATTTCATTTCGAAAACTCTTTACGCATTTTTTGCTAACTATATTCTGATTCTAAAAATGTATTTTAAGTTATATTCTGAAATAAAATCAAGCAAATACTGTCAAATGAAACAATTCATTGATTATTTTTGTTATTTTCATGAGAATTTAGAATTGCTTTTTTTTTTCTTCCGAAATTATTTTCCAGACGAACACACCTTCATGTAGGAAACTTACTACAGTTTTTTCTCGCGCAAATCATGTTTTTCAGAATATAAAACTATTTCTTTTACTGATGTAATAAATTACATGGATAGGTTCGTCTTGCTTTTGTTATCTATGGAAATTAAATACGAGATGTTAATATTCTTGTATTGATTAATGGAATATTCATTCTGTTTTTCAGGCCGAACTATTGTGCTTGAACCTGGCTGTATTATGGATTCTTTTCAAGAGAATGGAATTCTTAAACGTCTTATATTTGCATAGATTCACTTTCTTCCCTCTTTCTTTTGCGTAATGCAATCAATTACGAAAAGCTTGTGGTAGATATTCATTCCGTTTTGCACCCTTGAATATGTTGCTGAGATTAATTTTTCTTATGTTCAGGACCATACTGGTAATCTCGGCTACAAAGGAGCGTACCAATTGGCTAAAGAAGTGATATGTTGATATTTATTTCATTAGATGTCTATCGGCATCTTTCTAGAAGAAAATCGCCAGGGAAAAATAAAAGTTTTGGACTGGAATACTGAATTTCTTGCTTCATTCGAAAGAACTGCGATCAAAAAGATTTTTTCCCCAACTATTTATCAGCCATTAAAGTGCAAGCACTTTTCAACAAACTTTAAGTTAACTCTTTAAGTGGCCATGGAAATTTTAAGTTATTTGTTTTGGTTTATTTTCGTGATGAATAGATTTTGTGCTTGCGATGATGTTGACGAAGATGTAGAAAAACATTCTTTTCGCGTTATAGATTGCCCGAGTTACATTTAAGGCGGATTTGAAGCGTCTATCCATTTGATGGTCTCCTGTTTCTTCAGAACATAAGAGCTTTGAAGTCTTGAATAACTTTGTTTTTTATTTAAATTTTTTAAAAAATTTTCTCGTTTGGGATTTTACTTACTTCTACACGCCTGTTCATGTTATATTTTTAGGAACATGAATTTCGGGTTTTTTTAAAAAAATAAATAAAAAACGAATACAAAGTTCCAAAAAGCTTTTTTTAGAATATGACTTTTTAATAAGATTTTTTGAAAGACAGCCCTGAAGTAATGTCTTAAGCAATGTCTGCGATTTCGCGCCATTTTTCAGCAATTCGAATGCTATTCTGTTCATCCACGTTTGAATCGCCTTTGTGACTCATATTGGAATGAATAAAATATTTGCGTGATTTATTTTAATACCACATTTTTTTTCTTTCAGAAATTTTTGGTGTTTTGTCTGCACGATATATCCAAAAACATTCCAAAAAAGTAGTTAAAAATGAACGTTGTCTATCGAAATGACCGTTGTTTTCAAGTATTTAAGTTAACCGAGATTTATTCACATGCTCTGTTAGTTACTTACGTGTTGTTGACATTTCACAAATTGTAACGAATTCCACGTTTCCATTCATTCCCCCCACATCTATTTTTTGTTTCAGAATCAACCGTGGGAAACGTAGCGTACGAAAAAATTTCAGAAGTATAGCGTGATAATTCAAATTATTGTTAGATCGCCATTGTTAACAGATTCGGAACGGTTACGGTTCCGACTACAGGAATCCTTCAAAATACATGGCAGGTGGAGAATGTTTAACGATTTTCGAATGTAAACCGGAAGAGAAAGCTGAGAGGTCCTGCAGACGATTAACTATAGATGCTTTGAAATCCCCGGCTGCATCTAGTGATTAAAAATCTAATACACAGAGAGCTTTGAAAAAGCAGCTGCTAACGTTAATTTCGAATTCACCATTTGTGATACTCGACCTTGTTTGTTGGATTTTTTTATAATTCTAACAAAGCCAAAGACAAAGGTTAAATATCTTCTTTATATTTTTTTAAAACGTTTAATAATACAGAATATAAAACTTTCAAAACCTGCAAAATTCTTAAATTTTTTTTTAAATAAACTTATAAATAACAACATAAATCCATTCCTTTTACGATTAATTTACCAAATGTCTTCCTTTAAGAAAGAGGGTACCTGTTACAAGGTATTTAGATGATTGTCTTCGGGATGTTCTGTAAAAGAAAAAATGAAAATAGAGTGAACAAGAAATTTATAAGAAAAAAAAATTCTTTAACTGATATGAGCAGCTGTTTAGTAGCACAATAAATAATTCTGTCCAACTTTTGTTTGAATTTTGAGAATAAAAAAATATAAAAAATTATTTTCATCATTTCCGAAATATACATAGGCTTCCAAACAGCCCATACATTCCCTATCCCGCTTTAGCGGTCAGAACAAAATTACATCCGAACAAGGGAAAACCCGCCTTGCGCGGGTTTACAAGAACTAAATTGTACTCTGAAATCTTTCCGTTGATCTCCTTCGCTTTCACTTTATACGAGCCAAGGGGTCTCTTGGCGGTATCCAAATAAATTATTTCAAACACAACCCACACTAAAGACCTACAATGTAGTGGGGCTATTGCACGTTAAATCTGGTTGAGGTCCCAAGTCCTCCAGTTGTTATCGGATGGAAGTTTACAGAGGGAGCTGCCAGCATAGGTGTGGTCCTTGTCACTTGATCCAGACTCAAAATTAGGAGGCCCGTTGCCAATAGCCCTCGTGTTGCTTCTCAGTGTCTTTAACATATATTTTGAAGTAGGTCAAAACAAAATAATAAATATTTGCTCCAGAGAAAGAATTCAAACCAATACATCACTTACATGATATGTATTATATCGAAAAAGAAAGAAAGAAAGAAAGAAAAAAAAAAACTATTTGGAACATGATGGTACAGGCCAGGGGGGTAACGAGAAATTTTTCATGGGGAGGGCTCTCTCAATTTCAACTCATATATCAAAATTGATTTCATATTTCATTGTTTCAAAATGGAAAAATGGTTATATGGAGAACAGAATTTCGAACATTAATCTTTTCTCAAAAAAATGAAGAAAATTCAGTTAAAAAATATTGAAGTTTTAAAATTTCAGCAAACAACAATCGTTAAGGAGAAGGGGGAGTTACAAGCGCCAATGTATTACACTCCACCTTTGGGTAGATACTGTTAGCTCCAACCCCTGTTGAGTTTAAATTTGTATTTCTGGCTTTGTCATGTTATCCAGTAAAACATTCTTTGTTGGAGGCTAATTTGAAGTTCGACGAAAATTAATGTGAAGATAATTAAAAGGTGGATCCTCATTTAAATAATTACCTTAAATTTTTGGATATGACGTGTAGTATCGCTTTGTTGGGAGCCGGTGCTTATTAAAAATATTTTACGCTTATTAGCTGAATGGTTAAATTTTATTTTGAAAATTCATTCAAGCAAAGAACAGGGGCTGCAACTCATATATAAACAAATAAAATGCCTACTTAACATTTGTTTCAAAAATATGCCACCCATTCTTAGTTCTTAGTTTTTATTAACGTCGCACTAGAAGCAATACGAGGGCTGTTGGCGACGGACCTCATAATTTTGAACCACGGTCAAGTGACGAGGACGACACCTGAGCTGGCACCCCCCTCTCCTAACATCCACACCACGCCAAGGGAGGACTTTGGGCCCCGACAGATTTAACGTGCATCAGCCCCGGCTACACGGCGGGACTTTGGCGACCAAGGATCGAACCCGCGACTGAACGAAAATCGCCGGCCACGAATCCGAAACCATGACCACTAGGCTACCGCGGCCTCAAATATGCCACCCAATTGGAATGTTTTTGTTCAAAAAACTTATGAAATTCATTGGATGACATTCGAATTCTAAATATTTTTACGAAACGTGTCTTTGTTTTCTCCTGTTCGTGAAAATCCGGTTGGTATTTCTGTTTCACTACGAATTATCTGGCATTACCCAATTACTGATATTAGTAATCCATTTGAGGGACACAGAAGTTACTTATTATGAGAATTTTGTTATCAAAAGAACCACGTGGTATCTAAGCGAAACATTGCTGACAACGTAGAGTCCAAACTCGAAGCTCATTTTCAAATGATTTTTTTTTTAAAAAAAAAAGGCAGCATTAATATAAATTCACGTAGGATTAACAGCTAAATCGCCTTTTCAAATTAGATTTTTAAAATTTAAAAATATCCGTTAACCCCGCTCTTAAATGTGAGTAATTAGGGGATGATTCTCAATAGGTCACACTGAGAAGGAAAGCGAGGACTATTTGCGTCGGAACTCGTAATTTTGAACCTCGGTCAAGTGACGAGGATATATGTCCTGAGCTATCAATGCCCTCTCCAAACTTCCTCACCATGTCAAAGGGAGGGCCTTGAACTGCGATCAGATTTAATGTGCACCAGCCCTGCTATACGACGGGTATTTAGTGGTATTAGGGCTCGAACCCGCAACTCGAAAAAATAATGCCGGCCGCGACCGTAGATTACTGAGGCCACATATGCTTAATTAAAAATTCATTTAGTATTACCATATGAGAGACAAAGTTCATGTGAGAAAAACTCGGTATGATTAAATCCGAAGTTTAGTTTTTATTAACGTCACACTTGAAGCAACACGAGGGCTATTGGCAACGAACCTCGTAATTTTGTACCTTGGTCAAGTGACGAGGACGACACCTGAGCTGGCACCCCTTTTTCTAACTTCCACACCACACCACGGGAAGACTTTAGGCCCTGACAGATTTAACGTGCATCAGCCCCGGCTACACGACGGGTCTTTAGCGGCCAAGAATCGAACCCGCGACTGAAAGAAAACCGCCGGCCACGAATCCGAAGCCATGACTACTAGGCTACCGCGGCCGGATTAAAACCGAAATGAAAGATATAATAAAACGAGAAACTATGCATTAAAGAAGTCAAAATAACATAATATTAATACCAGGCATCTTTCTACGATGCTGGATTGAAAAATAATACCACCATGATCTAACTTTTTATTTGTTACCCTATTTTTTAAAAAAAGTTGTTGTAACTGAATGCTACATTATGTGCTCTATATGATGTATTTATTTTCTTGAATGCCAGATGTCCAAAGTATGCTGAGAACTGAAGAAAATGACAACCCTCAGGGAGTTTGAAGCAAAGGCGTCATTACAACTTGCGAATTTGATCTCTTACTAAGACGAAAGAGAGCGTTTAGGGACACCTCTTTCATTCTGACGACGAGATAAAAGCTACCATCAAAACCTGGTCTCTACAGTAACCCTTAAATCTCTTCTCCGATGTTTTCTGACTAGTCACGAGTTGGCGCAAGTTCGTGTAAAGGGTTGGGATCTATGTCAAAAAGCGAATTGTGCATTACACAGGGGACCAATGTAGCTTTCAAGAGCCAAGGGAATTTTGAAAATCGGTAAACAAATAAAGAGTTATGATCATGGTGGCATTAGTTTTCAACCGACCCTCGTATCTAAAAAGTGTTCCCCACCATCTGAGTCCTATTGCACACAAGTAGTCTTAGAGCTACTATTAGTATCCTAGTCTCAAAATTATCTTTGCATTATGAAGGACCCAAACTAGGGACCCCAAAAAATGCTTCAATGCCTATACAAGTCTGGTAGTCTAACACGCACGCCCAAAGGGACATCCCATACTAACTTTCTAAAAATTTACTAAATAATCAATAAATATGCTATTTATATGCAATCGATTGTTGGGTTGTTTTTATTAAGATCACGTTTAGAAGCATAATGAGGACTATCGGCGACAGACTTAGTCATTTTGAACTACAATGAGTGACGAGGAAGACATCTGAGCTGGCTCCGTTCTCTCTGTAATCACACCTTGCCTCGGCAACAAAAATTGAATCAAATATCAAAACAATTGCTAAATCAATACCATGTCATGCACCTAATAAAATTCGTTGCTTACTTTTATTACCATTCTCACAATAAATCTATATTAATAAGTATGATGGACATCGGTATTTTCTTGTAGACCTGTCCGTGGAAGCTGAAGGGCATGGTCGCTAGTTCATGACCAGCGTTATGTTCGTCTAGTCCTTATGCTCCAAAAGACCCGTCGTTTAGTGGAATTATTGCGTTAAATCTGCCGAGATTCTAAGTTCTTCCGCAGATATGTTGGTTGGTTTTGTTAACGTCGCACTGGAAGCATTACGAGGGCCTTTGGCAACGGGCCTCGTAAATTTGAACCTCGCTCAAGCCACGAGGACGACATCTGAATTGGAACCTCTAATAACTTCCAAACCACACCCACGAGAGGACTTTAGGTCACTACATATTCAACGTGCATCAGCCCCTGCTACACTGCGGGTCTTTGGTAGTAACAAGGCTCGAAAATCGCCGGCCGCGAGTCCACTACCATGACCACAGGCTACCGCGGCCCTTCCATAAGGTATGGCGTGGATGTTAGGAGAGTGGGTTGCCAGAGCAAGTGTTGTTCTCGTCACTTAACCGGAGTTCAAAATTACGAGGTCCTTTGCCAAATAATTGTGATTTTTTTTTTAAAAAAAAATTTCTGTTCCGATAAGCAATAGGAGGGTTATTGACAAGTGACCTCGACATTTTAAAACTTGGGCAAGTGACGAGGCCGACACCTGAGCTGTCATCTCCCTCTCCAAACCTCCCCACCACACCAACAGGAGGCCTTGGGACCTCGATCAGATTCAATGTGCATGAGTCCCGTTACATGTCAGGTCTGTACTGATATCAGGGCTCGAACCCACAACTCGACCAAATCAACGTCGGCCGCTAGATCCCGACTTTGAGTGCTAGGTTAACGCGGACGCAAGTCCTTTGTCAATAGCCCTCATTTTGTTTTTAAGTGTGACGTTAATAAACTATCAACCAATCATTTTCTCATGATTAATGATCCCTGTTCTTAAGGATACGGGAATGTTGTACAGGTTTACACTTAACTTTTTTAAAGAAGACAGATAAAATGAGTTGGTCAAGTTCCATCTTTTTTAGGACAGCTCTATGTGTATCAGCAAATTGAATTTGTCTTTTTTTCCCCTCCTTGACACTTTTCCCAAACCTTACTCAGACTGGGCATTATGGGACGATTTAAATCCATCTCGCCGTTTATCATTAGTAAGTAGCGACATATTATTTTATATTATTTCTAAAATTTTTAACCTTTCGAGGCCATATGGCAATATAAATACGTTACCTAAGTTTAATTTAGTTATTGATTGAAACATGCATGATTTTTTTTTTATTTTAATGTTAAATATAAAGAGAGGAATTTGTTTCTTTTTTGGTTGTGAACTATTCTTGTTCATTTTTAAGGAACTGTTCTTGTCCTGATTTTTGATAAACTTCTTTAGATTTTTCGAACTAAACTTCAAAGGTACGTGAAAAAACATTTGATTTTTTTTTACACATTTGCTGAAAAATCAAATCGGTTGAATTGAAAAATTATTGATTGATTATTTGGTTTTTTGGGATGTAGAGGAAGGAAGGCTATGTATTATTCTTGAAAAAATAACATATTGTATTATGTTACCTTTCCGTATTTTTTTTTTATTATTATTGTAAACGTTTTCATTTAATAAAAAAAGCGCAAAAAAATTGATACCCAGAAGAAAAGCACTTGTTTTTCAAAATTTTAGAAAGCAAGTATGCAATGAACAAAATATTTTTAAAGAAATTATTTACTGAGAAATAAAAGCTCTTATTATCCACTCCAACAATAAAACAATATTAAAAAAATTATAATTACCTTTGAAAATCAGGAATTTACTTTTTTAAAAAGTAATAATTAATATGTTTTTTTATTTACTCATTAAATTTATCGCTATAAAATTCTTTATAAAAAGAATTTTATTTCCAAAAAAGAAAAGCAAAACTATAATGTTTTAGTTAAATATTTATACAGTAGATGGCAGCATGAGTCAGAGTTCATAACTGATGGAAGTGATTTTATGCGATTCCACGTCCACCAGATGTTTTCGACCGGATCGGATCAGACACGACCAGACTTCAATGTCAAGAATTTGCTGTTGTACAATGTTTGTTACATTTATAATTTCCGAGTTTTGTTTTTGGATATTTCCAATTTGACGTAAGTCTTTAGCAGTCTTACGACTGATGGTCGTGGTCTGAAAAGTCGCATTCAATCTAACTACTTGATACAAGATGAATTCGGAAACTTTGATCGCTTTGGTTCATTCGAAACCTGAAATATGGGATCAGAGTTACTCCAGCAAAAATCTGAAAGTTCAAACGTGGATGTATATTGCGGATAAACTTGGTGTGACAAGTAAGTTTTTAATATTTTACCTGATATTACCTTTTTATTTCGCTTTGTACGCTTCAAAAATCGTTCCTGCCATTTTATCATATAGCGCATGCGCTGTATCGTTATTTTTTTTTCTTTTGTACATCTAAATTATAATTTCTGATTAGTCATACTTTTGTAAAAATGTTATAAAAACACTGCTTGTTCCTTTTTTAAAGTTGCTATTTTATGATGTCAAGTATTGTATATATATCTTGTTTCATAGGATTGATTTAGATGTGATTTATGGCTTTTTAGAAGATGAGATTAGCTAAGATTATGTATAAATGGAATTTTTGGAAAATTTTGTAGCATTACAGATAACGCATCCGTATAAGGTTTTTTTTTTTCATTTATTATTTTTTTAAAAAATTGATAAATGAAAAAAATATAAAATAAATACATAATTTTTCAATTATTATTATAATAATAAATGTAATTGGGATTTTCAGGCAATTTTTTTTTTGTTGTGTTGATATTTTTAGAGTTTAAGAGTAATGAATTTTGAAGAAAATAATTTTCATTATGTAGCGCATTATAAATCTGTTTTTTCAAGAAAAACATTTCAATTTTTATTTTTCCTTTGCATATTCTTAAAGCATGTTTGTTTTCCCACAGCCCTGAAATATTTTGTAATGTATGCTTTATATTTTTTTATAAAGAACCAGTTGCACATATTTAATTCTTGAAATCTCATTTTAGATTAGAAACTCAATTTCTTAAAGTAAATTTTTTAAATACGTTCAAAAACAAATTTTTTTTTTTTTTTTTTAAAGAAGTAATGATAAATTAATGTTTTTCTTTTTGTTATATGGAACTTTAAGTTACAATTTGTCCAGAATATTATCTTATGCCGTTTCGCATGGTATTATTTGTTTTTGAAATAAAAAAAAATATTTTTAATTCTTTCAATATTACATATTTTAAGAATCTGTTGTAAGTATTGAAATAATTAGTGAATCGGATTCCCTTGCTATATATATAATTATTATTATTACCTTGATATTCAAGTTTTCTCCGCCTAAAAAATGTAAATATAGTGTTCAAAAATATTCAACTTGCTTGCAATTTAAAATTTTTTCAATACCTGATAAAATGCACAAAAATGAATGCATTACAGTTGACAAAATTTAGCCTATAATATCTGCTTTATACTATTGTCAATATTCAGTGAGTAACTTTAAACAATAACAAAAAATTTTAATCGGTTTATCACACCCGTTATGATAAAGCAAAGAATTCGACAAATAATACCTTGCAGCTTTTCCAGGACGGCAAATCGTATCTTTTAAACCAGAGGTATTCAACCTTTTGAACTTCGGTGAACCCTTTGACCTTCAAGGAACCCATTGATGAAAGGGAAGAAAAAATAGGATATCAAAGCTCTTTATCCTACTCAAATTTACAAAGTTATTGCATTTCTATTTTATTATAGTAGAAACGTCTTAGTAAGATTAATGAGTGGTAAGGTGGCTAAAGTTTTTTTTTTTGTTTGTTTTTTTTTTGATTTTCTAAAATATAGTCCATGAATAATAAACAAAATCAGCAATATTTTAAAATATAACAAATTAATGAAAAGAAATTTCTTAATGACTTCGCCTTGATTGATTTTTTATTGCAAAGTATTTTTACGTCTGGAATAATTGTTGAAATCTGCATCCAATCTGTTTCTGTATTTTGTTTTTGTCGCAGCATACAAAGAAAACGATTTTTCGCATACAAAGACTGAAATTAGATGCTTCACAGCTCTTTCGGCAATTTTAGGATATCTTCTCTAATGTCAATCAAAAAATACATAATATCAACATAATATACAGTTTCAATTGAGTGTATATCAATTTGATATATCGATCTAATTGATATACACTCGATTATTTCTTTTATTGGGAGTTCGAAGGATTCACAGACCAGAGAAGGATTAAGGGTCCAAGATACTTTTTCATTTTGAACAGGATTCAAGAAATGTTTTTTGCAGATCTGATAAATGTTAATTTTTATCGGGATCAGCGTTATCGTCTACTAAAATATTATGCAAATTTTCAAAGCATGTTGTTATCTTTGAAAATAAATTCTGTCCAAAAAAATTTCAATTTTAAAAGAGTGGCTCCAATTTTACTTTATATCTTGAAAATAATGAAATAAGTGGGTGATCCTTCACCTGAGCCAAAGAACGCAAACTAATAATGTGACCTAATGCTTCTCGATTAATGTAGGCCGCGGTAGCTTAGTGGTCATGTTTTCGGATTCGTGACCGGCGGTTTTCGTCCAGTCGAGGGTTCGATCCTTTGCCGCAAAGACTCGCCGTGTAGCCCGGGCTGATGCACGTTAAATCTGAGGAGACCCAAAGTCTTCCCGTTGGCGTAGTGTGGAAGTTAGAAGAGGGGGTGCCAGCCCAGGTATTGTCCTCGTCACTTGACCGAGATTCAAAATTACGAGTTCCGTCGCCAATAGCCCTCGTGTTGCTTCTAGAGCAACGTCAATAAAACCAAAACTTAAAATTTAAAAATATTTCTAGGCGGATCGAAAATAGAGAATTATTGCTAGGGTGTCCTGGGGGTGTATCACCCGTGTTTACCGAAAGCAGCAAACCCTATGGGGAAAGAAAAATATTTCTTCGAGGTCATGATGTCCCCGTACCTAACCAAAGAAGGTAAGCCCCCGGGGAATCGGCTTAAAGAGCATCTATTTGTTGTATTTCACAATTGTCTAATCTTCTTCCCCTTCAGCCGAGGTCGCCAAAGCTCGTTGGACCAACCTGCGCGATCTGTTCCGCCGAGAGTTAAAAAAGTCCCTGAGGATTTTGGAGCAGACTGGCGACCCCAACGCCCACAAGCCCCGATGGAAACATTTCAAGTCCTTGCTTTTTCTCAAAGATCAGATGGTGAAGGACGAAAGTGCGAATTCTTTTCAGTTTGATGAATCCTGTTCCCTGTATCCGCAGACCATCCTGGGTAAGGTTTCAAACATTTGTTAAAAGAATACGAACCAGTATTTTAACATTTCCCTCTCATGAATGTGAAATAAATACGTATATAATAATAATAATAATAATAAAAAAACTGTAGGATTTCTTGTGGGAAAATTATAGAGTAAACTCGAATGCACAATTTATGAAAATTTCGAATTCGGCTGCCTTCGAATGTGGCGGCCGAATGGTCTAGATCGCAAGCTGGTCACCGACGTCCCAATAATGATGCTACTTCGATCTGTCGTTGAGGCCACGGTAGTCAGTGGTCATGGGCGCGGGCTCGCTGATGGCACAGCTTTCGCCGAATTATGGGACAGAGCCCCGAA